>CM033469.1:367877464-367999755 GCA_019447015.1 Hymenochirus boettgeri | reverse complement strand
ATACCTATAGATGATAAATCTAGCCTTACATCCTAACTATCTGGTAACCAGCACAGTATATGGTATCTATATATCTATATATAAATCTATCCTTACATCCAACTATTTGGTAACCAGTACAGTATATGGTATCTATATATCTATTATATATAAATCTAGCCTACATCCTACCTATCTGGTAACCAGCACAGTATATAGTATCTATATATTATATGATAAATTTAGCCTTACATCCTACCTATCTGGTAACCAGCACAGTATATGGTATCTATAATTCTAATATGATAAATCTAACTTACATCCTACTATCTGGTAACCAGCACAGTATATGGTATCTACATATCTAATATGATAAATCTACCCATACATCCTACCTATCTGGTAACCAACACAGTATATGGTATCTATATAGATAAATCAATCTTACATCCTACCTATCTGATAACCAGCACAGTATATGATTGTTTATTTGCACTGCATTTGTCCACTCCAGCACTTATACCCTTTCTATTGTATCTGTATGTTACCCTCCTAACTAGATGTAAGCTCTACGGGGCCAGGGACCTCCTTTCCTTTTGTGGCAAAGCTCTAGTACTTCTATTTATATAATTTATATACTGAACTATCTATGTATTTATCCCCCTTGTATGACTTTATAGTATTTTAGACTGTACAGTGCGCGTCCCCAAGTGGCGCTATATAAATAAACTATACATACAATACCTAACTCATTCCTCCTCTTTTTCTCTTGGGTCAAAATATATTTCCTGGCCTAAGGGTAAGACTTGGGCCTCATTTCCCAGATTCGCTGGGCAAATATATGGAGGGGTAAAGTCAAGCTAAACGGTTCGCTACTCCATATTAACTCCATATTAGCGCCGGATGCGCGGGTGATGCAAACATCACCACGCATCCAACGCTCACAATTTAATATCGCGTTTGTCACAAATTCACTAAAGCGATGTTGAATTGCAAAAGGAGCATTTTCCCAGAGCGATAGCGGCTCTGGGTAATGAGACTGTTATGTCCAATATTTTACCTTTGACATAGGATGTAAGGGTTGTTTGATAATACAACAGCCATAATACATTGTTACGTTTTAATTGATCTTACCAGCAGCAAACACAATGGTGCCATTTTGTAAGTAGGTAAAACATTTAAAAACAGGAAGCCAAAATGCAGTGTGTGGCATCCATGTGCCAAGTGCCAGCCTGATTATTGTGTGTATGTTCACTAGGATATAACGCAGAATGATTAACCTGAAGCACAAGCCTATTGTACGTATTATTGTCCTGGGGTTAATGCATTGCTTATGTACTGCAGGAGTTGACTGGTGTTACTATTTACAAGCTTATTAAACTGCATTATAGATAAAATTGCCCAGCATTACTGATGCATTGGGAAAGATATACCAAACGATTAGACAACTAAGGTTATAAGGCAAAAGATTCCCAAATGAACTTAATTACATGAGAACCTGCAAACCTTGCCAGAAATGTAATTCAGTTGAATTCAGTTGAGTAATTAGCCTCTGGTGGTGATGAACAAAATAATAGAACTGCATTGTTTATTGTAAGGAATTGGTATCCAGGGTGTAGTAATATGGGTGACATGACTTGAATGAATTTGTTCTAAACCAACCATATGGTAATGTTGCCCTAATTCCAGAGAATCTAGGCAGAGATTGGCCAATCACTATACATACATGGTAACATAGGTGACACTAGGCTGAGCTACTGGACCCATTTATCACATTTTGGAAGCTGTATGTATTTAGATTCTCGTGGCTACATACTGGTTCCTGCTGGCCTCTGTCGGAGCGGGAGGCGGGGACTCGTGGGTTTGGGTTAGGACCAGACGAGTGCCGGAGTTGCACCTGGTGGTGCGCCCCGGCGCCATGCTCCCTACCGGACCATTAGCCTCACTTACGCATGGACGGCACCTCGTAGAAGTTTGCAGCTGGTCTGTGGAATCAAGAGTGGAGTCGTCGCTGGGAGCGATCATCAGCACATTGTCCGTGCAGGGAAGGAGATCCTAAGGAAGTCCACGCGGCTGTGGTGAGATCGTGTATCACTTGCCATTTGTTTCAGTGGTGTGCTGTGCACATTGTTCAATTTCTCTCTAGTGATATATTTAGTATCGACTGACTTCTATTTACAAGTACAGACTTACATGTGGGACAAGGTTTTTCCTCCAGCTCGCCTAGAGTCACATCTATTGTTATTATTACATTATATTTATGTTTTACAGTGTTTGTATATTCACATTGACATTTATGGGGATATGTGTAGGATATTTTATATATAGTTATGAATAAAGCTCTTGTTTTAACCCACTACACACCTATATGATCATTTAGATCATTGTCTTTATCTATATGATTATAGCTTGATATAGCAGCATGAGTGCCCCTATCATATTTGATTGGGTTATGAATGGCACTAGGGCACACTGTGGCCTGCTTACTAGTTTATATATTGTTATAAATACCATTCATAGCAACGGTACTACTTGTACCTAGCTGCATTTATACTATTCAGTTTCCGATTATATTTATTGACCAATCACTATAACATACATGGTAATGTGTTTTACTTCCACCATAACAGATTAACATTTAAATAATATATATGGTAACAAGCGTTTATTACAATTCGTGATTACTATAGGATGATAGAGAGATTACCCCAACTAATGGGAATGCAAGGTCAATACAACATATAATACAAACTAACAGGGAGTCATATACCCCCATGCCCACAGTACACCAAAACGGAGCATAAAATCTACAATAATAATTCAATACCTTCACCTAAAAATTGGGGCGTCCCCCCTACTAAAATACTGGGTCTGACTCCCAACGCTGTCAGTCCAAGTCTTAATACATAGCTTATAAAATACGGTGATCCATGTGCGAAATCGCCAGTTAAAATTTAAATCATATTACCAATCCTGTGGAAAATGAGGGGCACGTGAGGGGGAAAATGAGGGGCACGGGAGGGGGGAAAAATGAGGGGCACGCGAGGGGAAAATGAGGGGCACGTCACACGTGAGTTGGGGGTTGGCCCAAGCAATTTAGAAATAAACTTTGTGATACCAATCTTCGTACCAATTGGCCCCTAATATCGCCATGTTCCTAAAGTTAGTTACACAGGATGTTGAATCTAGGCCAGAAAAAGTTATTACATAGTAATTGAGGTTGAATAAAGACATACATCCATCAGTCCAAACTTTTCACCCTCCTTTTAAGCCCTCCCTACAGTTGATCCAGAGGAAGGCAAAAAACTTAGTTTATAAGTTCCCATAGTTATTTTGTAACCTCTCAGGCCATTACACTTCGTGGAGTTATCCTTCATAGTCAACCTTTCTGAATAGGATAACCCGGCTTGAATCCTCCAAATTGAGTGTGATTGGTGAAGCCCAAACTGCTTTCATATGGTCTCTATTAACAGGTCTATGGGCATCACACAATGATACACATCCACCAATGCGTGATCATCCCACCTCATTCGTTAAATAAAACAGAAGCTTTCATGCTTGATTGTGCCATAGATAGGGACCAGACTCCAATTACATATCTGATGTTTTAGATTATTCATAAAAATCTAGAACATTTTAAGGGTTTAATTGTGTACTATTGTGCGTATAATTTAGGAGCCTTAAGGGAAAGCACTTCCCTGACATGTAACAATATTGTACCAAAGTTTTCGTTTTACGTCAGGAAGAGGGACTCAAAATTTCTAAATCTTCTAAAGCTAGTAACATTTAAATTAAAGCAAAACAAGTGGTAGGAATACTTACTCCTACCTACTACAGAATTATAGTTTGCAGGCCAAGTTGTTTTAGGGTTTAGTGGTTCCTCATTTATATTAATCACATTTACCTGCTACTAGGAAGGGCCAAAATGGACATTACATCTAGAGAGCTGTAAATCCCAGTTTTCTAAAGGCAAACCAAAAGTAAAAAAATTTATTGAAGGTAATCTAACAAAATTAGAAAGTAGGGCCCTGCGAGACTTAGAAAATGACAGGATATTGTAGTTCGTGTGGCGGACAAAAGAGGGAATGTGGTGGTTATGTCAAGGACCAATAAAATAGAGGCCTTAAGACAACTCTACCAGAGAGATCAATATGAGGTGTTTGATTCTAATCCTGTTAAAGATATCCAAAGAAATCTCTGGAATATCGTGTCCAAAGCCTTTGAGGGATGGTGTCGTCAGTAGTGAAGAGAGGGACTTTGGGGCATATTTATAGGTTGTTAAGTTTTCGCGGCCGTTATTCCCGCCATTATGGAAAAAAACGTGTTTTCTATGATTTATAAATGGGCGGGAAATGGGCGTGAAAAATTAACAAATCGTTATCTTTTCGCGGGTATCTGAACAGTTACCTTTATTTTTAAAGCGGCGGTAACTGTTACGCACACGCTAATCTTGGCCGTATTACTTCGCCACCTTTAAGGTGGCAAAAACGGACGAGATTCCCCCTGGATCGCGGGGGGTGGTCGCACTCGCCCCGGGAGGCATGCCCACCTCACACGGGTGCTCGTCGATGCGAAGGGGCGCAGCTGGACATATGCCCACCCCCTTCCCAGCAGCCCCTCCCAACCCAATACCCGTTCGTGGCGAACATATGGAACAGGAGGCTAGGAGGGGCTGCTAGGAAGGGGCTGCAGCAGGTGGTCTCGACCACCTGGCGCGCACCCTCCCCAGCAGCACTCCAAGCCCACTGCCCGCAGTGGCAGGGAGGGGGAGGGCCCTAAGAAGGGCCTTTGGGGCTGTAAGGGCCCTTGCGGCACTTACAAGTGCCTTTGGCAGGGGTCCCGAGCCCGAACTTGGACCCCCAGTGAGCGGCTCTTAAAAGAAGCCCTTGGGCGGGTGTCTTCTTTCTTCCAGCCTCGGCGACACCAGCTCTGCTTAGGCCAACGACCCCAATATGCTATTTTCGCGGTGGTAATTTTTGGGCGCATTTTCGGCCCTTATAAATATGCTCCTTTATGTTTGTAAAACACGCCAAACTCCCTACATTCCACATCATCCCAAAGGTCCATAAGAAAAAAACGATTTCCCCGGGTTGCCCCATTATCTCGGGACAGGGGGGGGCTGCATGACTTCAATCCAGTACTGTTTTGCTCAAGCTCAGTCCTCAGCTCCTGCCAGACTATCCGACTCTCTGAGGGCAAGTATTCTCAGTAATCCCTATGAGGCAGGATTGGGAGAGGGAATTTCCCACCATGCAGTTCACATACCAGCTGTCACCATTACAGCTTTAGCAAAACTACACATAACAGAAGAGATGAGGATACTAGATACTTGATTGACAGCTTAAATGTAGGAGGTTTCAGACTGGATATTTAAGAAATAGAGGACAGATCAACAAAAAATGGTACAGTGATCGTTGGGAAAAACTATAGTTTCCAGTCATGCGCAATTTAAAGAACTAATTTCCCAGTGACATAGTCTACGTTTTAAGAAGACCGAGGACATCTTCATCACAATCTCTGTTTACTAAACACAGGTGCTCATTTACCCAGAGCTCCTCGGGTCTCCTCTATTTAATATAACAGTTGTGGATCTGGGTGATTCCCAAAAAGGTTTTTCACACATGCACAAAATATTATATTAAATAGATTGTAAAGGGATCTTGGGAGTTTTGGTGGATAACAAACTTAAAGGCTATGTCCACCCTAAAAAATTTTTTTTCATAAAGCTCCCCCTGGGCCTCCAGCCCCAACCGCTATAATTTTTTTTAGAAAGCCCCCCAAACTCACTTACCTCCCCTCGATCCTCCGCCGCGCTCCCGGCCCTCTGCTTGCAAGGAAATGCAAGCAGAGGGCGGGACCGGCAGCCACGTCTGTGATTGGCTGAGCGGCAGCCAATCACAGACGCGGCTGCCGGCAGCTCACTTCGCCGGAGGAAAGAGGAGAGGTAAGTAAGAGTTTGGGGAGCTTCAAAAAAAAAAATATGCGGTTGGGGCTGGGGGACCAGGGGGATTAATATATTAAAGGGGATTATCGCTAGGGGGAGGGATAGTAGAACGGGAGGGAGAGGGAGGGAGAGGGAGGGGGAGGGAGGGGGGAGAAGGGCTGTAGTACGCATGGCAAAAATTACCTGAGGCCAGCTAGCAGGCAGTGTCCTATATGGACTCTGCTAGCCTCCTGGGTAGTCATTTTTGGGACTTTGGGGGGGGACTACAGGAGAACCCTATGGAGCTGGGATGTGAGGTAAGGATTAAACTACACTCATGGTGGGGCAGTAGTTGGGGGGATTATAGTTTTGGGGGTGGACATGCCCTTTAAAGGTAGCAAGCAGTGCCAGGAAGCAACAGCTAGAGCCAGCAAGGTATTGTCTTGTATAAAGAGAGGTTGGATTCAAGGGAGGAAAATGTTATTATCCCTTTTAAAAAGCATTGGTAAGGCCTCATTTAAAATAGCATTGCAATTTTGGAATGCTGTATACAAAAAGGACATCTTTGATGGAAAGGGTTCAGAGAAGGGCAACTAAATTAATAAGGGGATTGGGGAAATTGAATATGAAGAGAGACTGGATAAGTTACCATGATGTACGCAGGAGAAGGGCTTGTGTGAGGATTGATTACTGTGTTATAAATACATTAACGGGCCAACAATAAACTATCTGGGACATGTTTCACCAATAGAAACTGTCAGAGGACATGAGGACATCCCTTAAGACTTGAGAAAAAAGTTTAGGCTTCAATTAGGAAAGGGTTTTTCACTGTGGAATGGTAAAGCTGTGGAACTGTCTTCCAGTGGATGTTGTAATGGCAGGTTCATTGGTCAGTTTCAAAAAAAGCTGGATGAGTTTCTGCAAAAAAGGAATATTGCAAGTTACTGGTATTGATACATAAAGTAGAGTTGATCCAGGGAAATTTCCGTTGCCACTTCATAAATTTGGTGTGTTTTTTTTGCCTTCCTCTGGATCAACAGTTAGGCAGGTAATAAAGTTATTGCATAGATGATTTGGTCTGGATGGACGTATGTCTTATTCACAACTCAAATAGTATACTTTTTTCAAACTCGTTTTTCGAAAATCAACGAAAATTCAATAATTATTGATTCTCAAATCGTTAACCTAGAATATAAGGTTTGATTTCAGTAACCTCAAATATAGCCTTCGATTTTAGTAACCCTCAAATGTAGCGTTGATTTTGGTAATCCTCGAATGATCATTCGGTAACCCCGGAATTGGTAATAACCCTCGAATGCGGAATCCCGACAATTGCTGACGTGTGGAAAAATAGTGTTTAAACAAGTTTGGTGATATGTACGTGTTCCCCGACCATTTCCCAGAGCTATTTACAGTATGTTACCATTGCTATTTTAACTGTTTTATCCAAACTTTTCAAACTATTTCTCCTCGTTGTTTAATGGGTTTGTTTTGAAATACGAACTTCCAACCTTTACTGAAGAATGAAAAATGAACCAAACTTCAAGAAGTTTGCCGATCTACTAGGTATCTTTCATGAAGCCCGTGCTGTCATTTATTAAATTGGTTAGGTGACTAGATAGGAGAAATGCAAATTAGAACCTCTGTAAATGAGCCAATGGAGTATAGCAGGAGTCAACCAGAAATACATCTAACATTCCCGCAAACTACAACTTTCAATACCAAAATATTACATTTTAACACTTTAGGCTGGGTACACACAAGGTGATTTCGGCCAAACCAACCGATATTTTCATTGCAACCAAACAGTTCATATCCCAGCTGGCCACACGCTTGTGGCAAACCATTGGTCGAGATGAAAAATTTGTCCATGTGTTATCCTTTCACATGGGAATAATGTAACGTCTCTTGTTAGTGTAAATAAACCAAAAAGTTGATATTTATATTCTGAAAGCACCCAATAACTGTGTGATGTACAGTGCCTTGCCACACTTCTAACTTCAGTCACAAGGTCTCCTGCCTAATATGGACTGAACAGGATTGGCTAGAGACTAGTGGGTGTGACCAACACTTCCAAATTCCTGCAGCAGATAAAACTGGGCATGTGCAAAGAACACAATGGTCAAAGCCCAATGTGGGATAATGGAATGCTGGGAAAAAAACACAAACACCATTACTAAGAAAATAAGAAAGTAGGCGGTCCAGTCGTTTATATTTTTCAAGGGGTAATCCCTCTTTATTGCAGTACACCAAACACACGACGTTTCGGCCGCTTGGCCTTTATATGTGCATCAAAACACAAAACACCATGTTAGAAAGGTACATTTCCCAGCACCCACATCAAAATGAGAGGTGAGAACAGATTACTGTTTTTATATCAAGGTGCTTTACTTTCTGATTCACTGTTGTTTGAGGCTATAGGTCCTAACATCTAGACATCTAGACACCTTAGTATGAATTCTTTGGCTCAGGCCAATATAAATTAAAGGCTTTAAGTTTTCCTAAGAATTATTGGCTCAAGTGAAAATACTATATCCTGTGTATTTCTTTTAGCGAAAGTAGGATTCAAATTAAGCTGCACAGATTTAAACTTAGATATTTTCACACAAGTTCAACAATTTGTAAGTCTGCCTCATTATATGCAATAAAGTCTCAGTAATAAGGAATAAACAGAGAGAGGGTCTTGGGAGACCCAATTAGCAATGCCCTTTGCTTCTGATTAATTCATTGTTTTCAATGGCATTTAAAGGTTATTCGTGTTTTCTGAGCCAAAATCCTAAAATGAATCCCTTATTAAACACAGAGTCTGTTCGATATAGAATTGTAATTTTTTTTCCTATTAAAAAAAAAGCAAATTTACCAGCTAATTTAATATAGTTTCGGTAACAGAAGAGTTCCAGGATGTTCATTCAGGAAATAATGTGTGTACAAAGCTCTTTAGAACAGGTCAGTGATTATTTAACCAGCCATAGGAAACACTTCAGAAGTAGCAAGAGGCAATTTGTGAATGAAAAAATGCTAGATAAGTCTCAGATCACCCAGTAGCAAAGGGGAGCAATGGCTGATGGGATTCCATGATGATTTAAACAGTAGATATTACTAGACTTGTATTGCACTGATAATACAGATGTTTGTCAGGGATTTCCAGTTTGCAACTTGGCTGCCAGGATCACTGAGGTTAGGCCCCTGTGCTCTCCCAGTAGTTGCCCTGGATTGCAGCATTGACAAACTCTAACTCCAACTACCCCGAAGGAATTAAGCAAACGGGTTAGGAGGATAGTCTTCTGAATTTCAGTATTGGTTGTTGTTGTTGTTTTTTTTTATTCATAACATGGTTGATCAGTTTACTTATGCCTGGTCTCATTGCAATCATTCAGAGAATAAAACTAGTATAAAAAAAATCACTGGACGGATAACTAGTATCCAGTTGGCATTAAACACTATTCAGTATCAATGATCTCAGAGCCATCCTGTCCCTTGAACAAATTCTATTTCTGTTCAGCATAATACAAGCTGTGTGTAAGTCTATTCCTCCATATGTAGTTAAACATGTTGTACCATGTTAGCCAGTCAGAGATACAGGGCAATACTTTTGAGATGAAGCATAAGCAAAGGTAATGTAAGCATGGTGCCATTATTATAGATAGAGTTACAGGGTGGTACCATTATTGGCTAACTGAGATGATAACCATAGCAAGGTAGATAGAGTTAAAGGGTGCTAACATTATTGGCTAACTGAGATGATAACCTAGCAAGCTAGATAGAGTTACAAGGTGGTACTATTATTGGCTAACTGAGATGATAACTATAGCAAGCAGACTTGCAGGGTGGTACAATTATTGGTTAACTTAGATGATAACCATTGTAAGCTTTCAGAACGTTGTAGTTCCTTTTCAAGTGGATTACAAAGAAGCATATTTAGTTAGTGGTATTTATACAGAAACTTTCTATACACAGCAGGTAAAGTGCAAATTAATTAAACAAGGACAGGCAGATGGGAGGGGAGAGAGGATATCGACAATATGATTAATTAGGTTACATGTGTCTGGACAGTCCTATTTACTTATTGCACTAATTTAGTATAGTATTTGAGGTTGATAAAGACTACGCCATCCAGTCCAACCCATCTAGCAATATCCTCATTTCCTGCCTAATGTTGACCAGAGGAAGGCAAAAAAAAAACCACCAAATTATGAAGGGGGAAAAAAATTACTTCCTGACTCCAAGTGGCAATCGGAAATTTCCCTGGATCAACTCTACTTTATGTATCAATACCAGTAACTCCAACATTCCTTGTTTGCAGAAACTCATTTAAACTGACCAATGAACCTGCCATAACAACGTCCACTGGCTTGAAGCCTAAACCTTTTTCTTCAAGTCTTAAGGGATGTCCACGTGACATGTTCTATTGGTGAACAATGCCCCAGATAGTTATTGTATGGCTCGGTAATGTATTTATACACAGTAATCATATCCCCACGCAAGCGCCTTTTTCCAGCGTACATAATTGTAACTTTTCCAGTCTCTCTTCAATTCAAGCTCCCCAATCCCTTATTAATTAGTTGCCCTTCTCTGAACCCTTTCCATTTCAAAGATGTCCTTTGTATACAGGATTCCAAATTGCAATGATATTTTAAATGAGGCCTTACCAATGCTTTTTAAAAAGGGATAATAACATTTTCCTCCCTTGAATCCAACCTCTCTTTATACAAGACAATACCATGCTGGCTCTGGCTGTTGCAGCCTGGCACTGCTTGCTACCTTACGTTTGTTATCCACCAAAACTCAAGATCCCTTTCCAACAGGGATTCATTAACATAGAGCCATTTATAGTATAAGTATCACAAGGATTTTAAGTCCAAAATGCATCACTACATTTATCAACATTGAATTCATCTGCCACTTAGCAGCCCAATGTGACAATCTATCTAGATCCTTGACACGATTGCACATCCTCTGAAGTTTTAATGGTCGACAAAGTTTTGTGTCGTCAGCAAACACAGAACACATTGTGACAATACCCACTTCCAAATCATTAATAAATAGATTAAATAGAAGCGGCCCCAGCACAGAACCCTGTGGCACACCACTTAGCACTTTAGTCCATAATGATGAAGCCCATTTACAAACTATTTTCTGCATCCTATTCATTACCCCATTTTCATCCATGTACAAATGTGACTCCCCAGACCAACAGACCTTAGCTTATTCATAGTGCCTAGGGGGACTGTATCAAAAGCTTTTGTAAAATCCAAGGTAAACTACATCTACTGCTAGGCAGAGTCTAAATTTCTACTTACTTCCTCATAAAAGCCAAGCAAGTTGTTTGACAAGATCTATTCCTCCTAAATCCATGCTGGGTACTACTTATAAGGAGTCCTTGAAACATACTCTAGACATGTTCCCTTATTAAACTTTCCAGGATCTTCCCCACCACTGAAGTTAAACTTACAGGCCTGTAATTACCTGGCTGTGAAAGACTACCCTTTTTGAATATTGGAATAACATCAACCTTTTTCCAATCCAGAGGCACACCACCGGACATGAGGGCATCAGCAAAAATAAGAAACAATGGCTAGATAAAACTGAACTTAGCTCCTTAGTACAGTGTATAGAAAGTTCTGTATAAATACCACTTACCAAGTACCGAATGCTTTGTAATCAGCAGAAAAGGAACTATAGGTTTTAAAAGCTTGCTATGGTTATCATCTCAGTTAGCCAAAGGTATTACCCTATACCTCTAAATGGGAATTTAACACTCTTTGCCCCTATGATACTATGCCCTCTACTGTCCTAGTATATAGCAGGAACTGCAATTGCATCAAAAGTTATGTTTAATACGAAAGAATTGATCCTGCGACAGAAAAATGGCACTGGATTGGTCAATCTGAAAGCATATACAGACATTGGGATCTCCTGGGATTTGTGGTGGGTATTATATCCAGTTTAACGGTCCTGTATTTCTACCAGATTTCTCACCAAGGGACATGATGTGCTTTTTCTTTATTTATCCATCTTGTTTACAATGTATCATTTTGTAAATTGATTCAGACCCATTAGAAAGTACAATAGTTTGTTGTAGATTACTGGGAACAAATTGTATAACATATTATAACCTGGAGTTGTGCCATTACACTTTCCTCCGTGTTTTGGAACAGAAGGAGAAATGGAAAACCTGTCATTACCAGGACATTCCCGTCCTCACTGTAACAACAGAAAGCTACACGATCCGCCATGGATTCGAATTTAACCAGCAAACAATGTCTAAAAAACCTCATTAATAAAAACAGACCTGGGCGGAGAAAGACCCGGGCCACATTTGTCCCATTGGCTGTTTGTGACCATCCTACCTACTAGACTGATCACGGGATGAAAAAAAACTTTCATGATTGGGGTGCCATGGTTATTTGTATATTCTTCATTTTTTTTTTACAGAACTTTTAAGGGTTTTCGAACGTATTTTCAAGGGTTACGAAAGTATGGAGTTAATCTCGAGGGTTACCGAAAGTATGGGGTTATCTCGAGGGTTACCGAAAGTATGGGGTTAATCTCGAGGGTTACCGAAAGTATGGGGTTAATTTCGAGGGTTACCGAAAATAACCCGTACTTTCAGTAATCACTGAAAGTACATTCAGAAGTTATAAAATCGGAACGGTCCTCTCTGTTCCGGAACATTTGTTGTATTTCGGGAAAGGATATGAGTGTGTTGTTTTGGATAAGTTGGTAAAAGTAAAGGATACCAACATTTTCCAAAATTCTGGACGCCTTTAGTATCCCTATTCTACCTCATGAGGATTTATTCTCCAATACTCACTTGTGGCCATGCATGTGAAAGCTTTGCAGCAAGGGGAGTTTTTTAAAAGGCGCAGTATCGGATGTTTACGGTGCCTTCCATATTTTGCACCACGTTACTAAAATGACAACATACCTATGCTGCATATCTTTATTTGGACCTTTAAAACTACCTAGGGTGCGAACCTAAATCACTATGTCCTCACCCATGTTCAACCTCTAAGTCCAGTACTTACCTCTACAAGTTCTGAATGCCGGCGCACTGTTCCCTGCTTCCTCCTTCCATTTCCAAGTTGACCAATAGTTGCGCTGTGGAAGAAGCTGATCTTCCTATTGGTGAAGCCCCGGGTTGAGGAGAAGGAGATGGGGAACAGCGCCCTCGCGAGAAAACATGTAAAGGGGTGAGTACCTAGCAGTTTAGGGTAAAAATAGGGGGGTCAAAGGACAATATGTTGTCCTTAAGTTAACATATGACTACAATGCAAAATAAAGACAACGAGCAGATCAGCCATAGAATACCACAGATGTAAATTTGGAAGTGTGGACATTAGCATCTATTATAAACCAGCAGGAATCAGATATTTCAAATAACATGGGTTTATAAATGTTGGTTTGGTTAAGAAACAGATACAGAAGTTTTGTTTCCTCTCTAAATCTCCCATGTCTTATATAGTGTGTGTTACATTGGAGGTTTGACTAAGTTCAATATCCAAGCTAATATATATAGAAATAATAATAAAGATTTCGATGGTCTCTTTGAATAAGAAAGAGCAGTGATAATTATTTATATATAGCACCTTAAATTAGAATGTTCCCTAAAGAGACTGGTTCTCACCACTAACTGTGAGTTCATGAGAGGTGTGGTCACTATACTCGAAGTCGAGATTTTCAGGCTTTAAAATTAGCCAGAAAACTAACTCGGCTTATACTCATGTCAAGTCCTAATTTAGATCCAAATGCTGCAATGCAGATAGTAACAGTAGGTGGCGATGTGCATAGAAAGTTACAGGAGCTGATCTGCCTTTACACTCCTTCCTGTTCCTGTAGTCAGGCGCTGGACGTACTCCGCACTGTCACTGCTCATCTGGATGCTGTAATCTGATGGGTTTCTCAGTTTGGGGCAAAAATGGCTACAGTTCAATGCAAGTGACATCCTGAAACTACAACTTAACTATGGGGTCAGGAGAATTGTAAAGATGGTAAGCTTAATTAAAGTTTATTGAACTTTGTCACCTCCACATTTTAGAAACTACAAATCCCAGCAACCAAAGCATGAGTTCCAAACATCAGGAGTGCCAAGGAATTGGGGGGGTTACTGTACTGGATTTGGCTATAATGTATGGGAATTCTGCTGTCCATTTAAAGGGCATCTTAAGCCACAAAACAATACTGAATCAGAAGGCAGTAGTGGTCATAATTTCTATCCTCGACTATTACTGGAGTCAATCAGTTTTTATAAATTTTTCAGTTAAAAATCGGGACCTCGGCTTATACTCGGATCGACTTATACGCGAGTATATACGGTAGAAAATGAACACAATAATGGATGGACAAACAAGACAAAAGGGACGAAACCTTGCCTTTGTAGTTACAATAAATCAATATTTGCAATACCCTAGAGCGCACATGAATCTTTATTGCTTTTATATCACCAGATTGTAGCACCCAGGCAAGGAGGAACTATAGTTGTGTTGTTTTGTACCCCTGCACCACAATTACCGTAACTAATTAATTTTGAATGTTGCTGGCAAAATGTTTACATTGACAGAAATGAACGTCAATGTCACCTGGTGAACCTTTAACAACAACAGCCCCAGGACTCACGCAATTATTTCAACATGTTTTCCAACATTGTATTCCGCATCAGAACATTTCTATGAAAGTATATTTCAACATGGGATAAAAAAGGTTTTATGGAGGGCGACTGCAGTAATACGTAAACCTTTAACCATGTAAAAAGTAAAACAGAGGGTTTTTATATTTCATTAAATAGGAATCTCAAAAATGAAAAGATTTCCTAGGCCTAACGGGGAAATTATTATTAAACCAAATATTGTTATAAAGGGAGAATACTTTAAATACTCTCATCTCTCATAAAATAAAAATGCAGAGATGTTTTTTCTCTTCTACTAAGAAAGTTAATTTAGATCTAAGTTACTTATTACATTTTAAAATGAAAACTGCTATCAATAATGAATGGATTTAAAACATTGAGTCCACCCAGTATTTCTTATTCAAGGGATTACCTTTCAAAGCTACAAAAATGTTACATTTAGGCTAATTGTATCGTTACAAAATGTAAGTATACGAAAGAGCTGCCTGCGCCCACCAATCAATAGCACTCCACAGGATATGCAGTAAAATCAAAGTCCTTTATTCACACATATTCAAAGCCAAAACAAAGTCACCTTACACGTTTCTACTCATAGGCTAAAATCATGTGACGGGATGCGGCCATTTATAGGTACGTCCCAGGCACATTAAAGGGATTCTAATAGAGGATCCGCATCTCAGACTTAGCTGAAACTAATAAAAACATTTATAAACAATGTAACAATAATACACATTGGAAAAAAAGAAACATTAAAACATGAATAATTAAAACACAAACCTATAATGGCCGCTCTCGTCACATGATTTTAGCTTAAGAGTAAGAAGCGGGAGCAGTTCGAAACACGTAAGGCGATCTTGTTTGTGGCTTTTGCAATGGGTGAATAAAAGGACTTTGATTTTACTGCATATCCTGTGGAGTGCTAAATGATGGTGTGCGCCGGAAGCTTTCGTATACTACATTTGAAACACGAACCAGCGAAGGGGTTGGGGCAGGTTGAAACTGCAAGCAGGGGCCGGACCGTCAGGGTCTGTGATTGGCTGAGAGGCAGCCAATCACTGACACGGTGCCGGCAGTTCAGAATGCCGGAGGAGGAGAGGCAAGGTAAGTAGTGATTGGGGGAGTTTTGGACTAATATAGCGTTTGGGGCTGGGGGAGGGAGACCTACTATACCCCAAAGGGTTTTAACACTAGGGAAGGGGAGGAAAAAGGGAGGGAGAGGGGGCGCACTGGGCATGTGCAAATCTCCCGGAGGAGAGCAGGATGCAGAGTCCTATATGGACTTTGCTAGGCTCCTGGTGGCCAGTTTTCTGGACTTGGGGGGCATAGCAGGGCAGCCATTTGGAGCTGGGATGTGAGGAAAAGATTTTATTACACTACACAGTGGGGCCAGTAGTAGGTTAACTTATAGTTTTGGGGGTGACATGCTCTTTAAGTGAATCTCTAATGGAAAAAGATTGTGGGGGTTCTGGTAGATAACTGCAAACAATGCCAGACAGCAATGGCTAGAGCTAGCAAGATATTGTCTTGTATTAGAGGGGAATAGATTCAAGAGAGAGAAAAAAAATTCTCTCTTTACAATGCATTGGTAAGGCCTCATTTAGAATAGTGGGTGCAGTTTTGGAATTCCATATACAAAAGGAACATTTTGGAAGTGGAAGCAGTTGAAGGGCAACTAAAAAATAAAGGGAATGGAGGGGCTTGTCTATGCAGGCAGATTAGACAAGTGAGGCTGCTTACATTGGAGAAGCAACGTTGAGTGGGGTATGATCACTTATGCAAAATATTATGGGCCGTACAATAAAATCTCTGGTGCATTGTTCAATATAGGTCATATCCATTGGATACGTGTACATCCTTCAAGATTAGAAGGTTAGGAAAGCTTTCTTTACAGTGAGATGTGTGATGAAACTGTGGAACTGTCTTCCAGCAGATGTGGTAATGACAGTTCAATGAAAAGCTTTCAAAGTGGGCTGGATAAGTTTCTAAAAACTAAAATGTATTGAGAATTACTGGTATTAATACATATGCTGTAGATATGGTTGGTACAGGGATACTATATAATATTGAGAATTACTGGTTAATACATATACTGTAGTTCTGGTTGGTACAGGGATACTATTAATATTGAGAATTGGGTATTATACATATACTGTGTTTCGGTTGGTACAGGGATACTATATAATATTGAGAATTGGTATTAATACATACACTGTAGTTCTGTGGGTACGGGGGATACTATATAATATTGAGAATTACTGGTATTAATAAATATACTGTAGTCTGGTTGGTACAGGGATACTATATAATAGAGAATTACTGTATTAATAGAAATACTGTAGTCTGGTTGGTACAGGGATACTATATAATATTGAGAATTACTGGTATTAATACATATACTGTAGTTCTGGTTGGTACAAGGACTATATATATTGAGAATACTGGTATTAATACATATACTGTAGTTCTGGTTGGTACAGGGATACTATATAATATTGGAATTGCTGGTATTAATATATATACTGTAGTTCTGGTTGATCAGGGATACTTTCTGATTGCATTTGGAGTCTGCAAGGATTTTTTTTCCTCCTTTTAGTTTTTTTTTTCCTTCCTCTGGATTAACTATTAGGTAGGGTTAAAAAGGAGGGTGAAAATGTTGAGATTGATCGATGTATGTCTTTATTCAACCTTAATTACTTTGTTACTATGTACCCATAATTCACACCAATCTCTATTTGCATAACATGCCCACTGATCTGCAGGAAACCTCAACCTAGGTTTACTTCATTAGAATGAAGATCCTTTACATTAGAATTTGAAATTACAGAATAAATCTAATTCATTCTATGGAGTGAATACAAGGGCAAAGCGAAGGTATAAGGAAACAAGAGGAGAGTGTTAATAACGAGTCTGCCTGCTTTGTTTTATTTACCAAAATAGAAAATGGTATCAAAAGCCAAAGTTCCAATATAAATAATTTTTTCTTTTACCTTGTCCTGCTGGGCACCAGGTTATATGTGGCCGTAACCTATATAATGAGAGTGTAGCGAAACAAACAAGATAAAGTCTCAGAGCCACTTAACAGTGGTATGTGTAACAAAAACCTACTTCTTAAGGTGGTAGGCCAGGTGGGTAGCCCCCCAGGCCTGGTCGTGTTTTAACAGTACAACAGTTACTATATAGGGGATTGACAAAGTAAATATGTAAATCAGTCTTACCCGCCTAGATGGGTGGCCCAGGTGCATCCAAGCACCAGGCCCTCGCTCTGCCCACACACAAGAATACTGGTGTTCCTAGGCTATAGTTTGTTCCAGACATTTTTTGTGGTTCATGGGTTAGTAAATATATATTTATAAACTAAATACAAAGTAAGAAATAGGAAGGTCCATTATTACAACTGTTAAAATCCAGGAGATTTTAAACTCCTGGATTTAGTTGCCTATTTCTGCCATGTACCAAAGGGTATCTTTAACCTATTAGCAAACATCAACTTGAACAAAAGGGATGACTTCTACCAGTGGCAAACTTAACTTTTATTCACCAGGGGAGAAGAGCCAGGCGCCCTGAAGTTGTGGCTTTACCCAAAAAAACAGACACGCCCCCAAACCTACGTACACGCCCACATTTCATTAAGCCCCCGGACCCTTCATATCGTGACAGTCCTGGGGAAAAGGTGACTGTTAGTTATGCTTTGTGGCAGCCAAGACTGTGTTCATCTGCATGCCCATATATAAAAAGCAGCAGAATGTAAATGGACAGTTGTATTTTTTATGTAATTTTACATTAATGAATGTCAATTTCACATGTGGTACATGGTCACCTAATACTCCCAGAATGCTAAGGGAAAGGAGAGATCTCTGCAAAAACGGGAGAATAAATATCCTATATAATAAAAGCTCTAATGTGCTCGTAATTTGTGTGTGGCTTTTTCTTCTGCGCATGTGCGAGAGGGGGAGGTCCTCGGCTATGCTCGATCAACCACAGGGAGTAGAGATGAATCCAGCTCATTGACCCGGACGAGTACGTACTCTCCACTTCCAACCACTGGGGGAGGGAGAGAGAGAGAGAGAGAGACTCTGTATAGCGCCGCGTTATATAACAGGCTTACTGTCTAGTTCTGTAATAATATCCTTGAAAAGCTGTTTTGGGCAAAGAACTAAAAATATACAGGAACATTAGTTGAACCTGTTTGCACAATACGAAGCGGGCAGGGAATGTTAATAAAGGGGACCTGTGGTCCAAAAAGACTTAGGTAAATTGATAGGAATTGCTCCCCTGAGAATTTGCAAGTTTTCCATTGTTTATTTTGTATAGTTTTTAAGATATTACTTTTGTGTGTGATATGGCAGCAGCATCACAAGGTCCCCTGCACTTCTGCTTCATGCTCTGAAACTGTCAGTCATTGTCCTGTGTCTCCTCCTCCCCTTTGCAGCCCCCTGGTCCCTCCCACTCATGGGACCCAATGGTCCCTCCCAGTTGAAGGCCCCCCATGACCCATTCCTTACAGCCCCATGTGGCCCCACCCATTGTGGGTGTCGTGGCCCAGAACATCGCGGGTGCCGTGGTGGTTACTCAGACCCCCCCTCTACCTTCTCTGTCAGGACTACACAGCAGAGAGGAGGAGGGACTCCTGTCTCCCTCACACACTAGGGGTCTGGGCTGTGCTCGCGGCAGCCCTGTGCAGGAGAAGCCTCAGAATGTTACAAGTCAGCCTCCCACCCATTACTTTCTGGTCAGTCATTTTTGATTCTGGGCTGTGGAGCATGTAGAGAGGTGGTTGATGGCTCGTAAAGTTATGAAACTGGCCTTTCTTTAACTTAACTGTTGGAGACCACAGTTTCCCTTTAGACTGGACACAGCCACTCCACATAACATCCCTAGGTTTCCATGTGCTCTTTTAAGGTAGTGTGCTCTGATAAGGGCAAAGTTGCGCAAAATCGCACACGCAACAGTCACCAATGGATGGTAGTCGTAATTGCGCAACACGGTGCATTGTAGTGTGGCCTCAGCCTTACCCATTGGTAGTACCTAGGGTAGGACTTAGACGCTAGGTTCCTCACCCTGGGTCTTACCTTAATGTGATGGAAGAAGCCCCGCAACTGGCTTCCAAAAGGCGTCTCCAGACTTTTAACCGTGTTATTAAACGAAGGGAAGAGAGCTGCATGCAAAGTATTTACACTGTGATTTTGCCATGAATCTTATCAGAGAGCATGTCATCTGCACAAATAAAAGGTAATCACATGCGCTCAAAAACATTGCATGGCATTAGTTGGCTATCCACATTTAAAAGCACAGGCATGCAATTCTATGCGCTAACCAATCGTAAAATTTATGGAAGAACGTGCAATCACCCCAGTGTGGTCTAGCCCTTGGTGTTTAATGCCCTGTACACCCTGGTACAATTTTGTCCCTACCTTCAGGCCAACAAACTACCAATCAATAATAGTGGTAGTCTGGCTGTTGGGGAAAATAGATGGGCAGCCAGCATTCGGCCGAACGGAAATGTGGCCGATTCAGAAGAAAGTATCCGAGATCTGTTGGTCGAGACGATAATTTCCTTGGCCAACAATAACCTTCACTTTCACATTGTCACACAAGGAAGTTTGTTCCAGTTCTTGGAATATCTGTATTTAAGTAAACACAGACTCGGAATAGGAGGAACATGGCTAAAAGCTCGTTACTAAACTGGTAGTAAGTGAAACAAAAAAGATTTAAAACAAACAAACGCAATGTGTGTGATCATGAAAGTCATATGGGAGGTGATCCTCATTACAAAAGTACACATAGAGTGAAGCCAGTCAATGTGTGGCCTTGAACCGCTGTACAAGTTATAGAAATACGACAACCAGAATCCTTTAATAGAGGCTGAACGGAAAGTGGTGTATTTGTACAGCCATGGGTGCTCATTTTTCATTTCTAAGGGATAGGCCACACTAGTCCGCTTTTAGCGTGAGCATCGCGCTTCTATCCAATCGTGGCTTTTCGAAGCGGGACACTAGTGTGGACAACTGATATGGTCACACCAGTAAGCTGGTGGCCTTTTTTGCACAGTCAACTGCGCTCAATTGCGCAACCACAGTACACCACACGGCTTGTGAAGTCAACATGCTGTTTGCGGCAGTGTGGCTCGGCCTAAAGAGCCTATATTGCATACTATAAAGGACAACAACCATACCGTATTTTCCCCCCCCCTTTTTTTTAACCTTTAAAATACCCAGGTTGTTGACCTAAACCCCCAGGTTCCCACCGGGTTTAAAGTGTAGTTACCTAGAGAAGTTCCAGTCGTTCCAGTAAATGCAGAATGTCTGGCAGGTTCGATAGTCACTTTACAATGCAAAGCCAGAGGCCTGCACTACACAGGACAATGGTTCATAAAGCAAAATTGGTCAGTGGTTGACTCTCTGTTTTGCATTTAGCTCGTGGGGATGCTGTAAAAACTTATATTAGGTAAGGGCATTTTGTAGGGCCACAAGGAATACCCACAGAAGTCTCTGTTCCTTTTCCTTTAAATCAATAAATGAAAATCCCCTTATCATGCACCATTATTTCCAGTACATCAGTTTGTATAGGGACTGGCCATTGGTTTTCTTATACAGTGCTGAACATACTATGCAGCATTTTACAATTCGTTTATCCACACACAGTACCTGTAAAGAGCTTACAATCTAAATACCCATATTTTAACCCAAATTATCTTGCAGGGCCTTAAGGAAACACACATTGAGGAGAACTTGCAACAACAGGTGGATCTGAGCACACTGTACTTAGAAAAGCAAGGTAATGTTGTGGGTTACAAATGGATTATATCCCAGCATCCTCAGCTAAACGTACACAACGGGCCACATGCTGAAAAGTTCTAAAAGGCTGATGCACTCTCCGAAAATCCCCTAATCTGATCATCTGAAAATATGTGTGATTAGTTAGCTCAGCCCTATTCATTAACAACAGGAAACAGTTACAATAAAATGATAGGACTTACACAGCTCTGAAGATGAGGGAGCCGAGCAGGGTGAGGAGGGAAATCAAGGGTAACTTATAGTACACATAATCACAGCATGGCAGGCTTAGAATTAGCTTCCGGGTGTTGCATTCAGGTTCTACAACGCTGGGATATCTTTCTTAAAACTGAGCTCCGAGTTCCTCCAATGCACGACTTCTCTTCTATAACTAGTCTAACAGGCTGCACATGAACAGAAATGGGCAGTGGGGTTAGTATAGAACAGAGAGAGATCCCTACACGTATTGTAATCATCTTATGTGTACTCTCTTACTGGCCAGGTAGTGAGGAGAAGGTGGCTGGCCCAGTGTCACATTATTTGTGTATTGGAGAAAGTGCAGGTGCATTAATAGGATTTTCTAATGCCATCGTGCAGATGGCGTTTATATTGTGTATGTGTTCAAATAGGAAATGCACCGTACCTAAAGTCCGTTAGCTTACTATAGTACTGTACTGTATCATTTAGTCAACAGAAGGATATCACTCATCTACTAATAGTATTCTGTCCACTTTAATCAACAGGAAAATACTCTAATAATAGTACTGTACTGTACATTTATTCAACAGGAGGATCTCCCCATGACTAATCGTACTGTACTGTATCACTTTTTCAACACGGAGGCTATCCCACCATCTACTAATAGTACGGTGCGTTCATTTATTCAACAGGAGGATATCCCATCTCTACTAATATGTACTCGTACTCGTATCCATTATTCAACAGGGGATACCCCATCTAAGTACTGTGCTGTTTCACATTATTCAACAGGAGGATATCCTCATCACTAAAGTACTTGCGTATCATTCATTAAACAGTAGGAATCCTCAATCTACTATAGTACTGTGCTGACTCATTTAATTCACAGGAAGATATCCCTCCATCTATAAGAGTACTGTGCGATCATTTATTCCAACAGGAGATATTCCATCTACAATAGATGTGCTTCTATCATTTTATCACATGGAGGGATATCCTCCCATCTACTCATAGTACTGTGCTGTTCATTTATTCAATCAGGGGATATCCTCCATCTACTAATAGTACTGTGGCTGTATCATTTAGTATCAACAGGAGTGATATCCCTCCATATACTAATAGTACTGTGCTGTATCAATTTGATTCACAGGACGGTAATACCTCCTTACTAATAGTACTGTGCTGTATCATTTATTCACAGGTAGGATATGCTCCATCTAATCTAATAGTACTGTGGCTTATCATTTTATTCAACAGGAGGAATTCCTCCATCTACTAATAGTACTGTGATGTATCATTATTCAACAGGAGGATATCCTCCATTTACTAATAGTACTTAGTGTATCATTATTCAACAGAGGATATCCTCTATTTACTAATAGTTACGTTGTACCATTTATCCAACAGGGAGGTATCCTCTATTTACTAATAGTACTGTCTGTATCATTATTCAACGGAGGATATCCTCTATCTATATATAGTACTGTATCTGTATCATTTATTCACCAGGAGGATATCCTCTATCTAACTAATAGTACTGTGCTGTATCATTGTATTCAACAGGAGGAATCCTCTATCTCAATAGACTGTACTGTATCATTGTATTCAACAGGAGGATATGCTCTATTATAATAGTACTGTACCATTTATTCAACACTAGGATATCCTTATTACTAATAGTACTGTACTTTATCATTTAATCAACAGGAGGCTATCCTCTATCTACTAATAGTAGTGTACGGTTCATTTATTAACAGGAGGATATGCTCTATCTACTAATTAGTACTGTACCATTATTCGACAGGTGGATATCCTCTATTTACGAATAGGTACTGTTGCTGATCATTTACAAACCGGAGGTAGCCTCTACTACTCATAGTACTGTGCGTATCATTTATTTCAACAGGAGGATATCCTCTATCTACTAATAGTACTGGGCTGTCATCATTATTCAACAGGAGGATATCCTTCTATCTACTAATAGTAATATATCTGTATATTTATTACAACAGGAGGATATGCTCTATCGACTAATAGTTAAACTGTGCTGTATTCATTCTTCAACAGGAGGATATCTCTATTTACTAATAGTACTGTGCTGTATCATTTATTCAACAGGAGAGGATATCTTCTATCTACTAATAGTACTGTGCTGTATCATTTATTAAACAGAAGGATTAATTCCTCATTCTATAATAGTACTGTTGCGTATCATATTATTCAAAAGTAGGCTATCTCTTATCTTACTAATATTACTGTGCTGTATCCATTTATCTAACAGGAGGATATCCTCCATCTATAATAGTACGTACTGTCTCATTGTATTCAACAGGAGGACTATCCCTATCTACTAATAAGGTACTGTACTGTACAATTTTCAACAGGAGGATATCCCTCTATCTACTAATAGACTGTAGTGTTCATTTATTCAACAGGGAGGGATATCCTCTATCTACATAGTTACTGTACTGTATCATTTATTCAAAGGAGGATATGTATCTACGATAGTACTGTGCTGTATTCATTTATCACCAGGAGGATATCCTCCATCTTTCTATAAGTACGGTACTGTATCATTTATTTCCAACAGGAGGATATCCTCTATCTACTAATAGTACGTACTGTTATCATTTTTGAAACCGGAGGATATCATTCTTACTATATTAGTACTGTAGTGTACATTTATCAAACAGGGGATAGGCTCTATAACTAAAGTAACTGTGCTGTATTCATTTATTCAAAGGAGGAATCATCTATTTACTAATTAGTACTGTGCGTATCATTTATTAAACAGGAGGATATCCTCATCTACTAATATTCTTGCTGTATCATTTATTCAACAGGAGAATCCTCGATATAATAATAGTTCGGTGCTGTATCATTTATCAACGGAGGATATCCTCCATCTACTAATAGTACTGTACGTATCATGTATTGAACAGGAGGATATCTCTATTACTAATAGTACTGTAACGTATCATTATTCAAAAGGAAGATAGCCTCTATCTACTAGGTTCAATCAAAACCTGACTTAAGTGCATACACACGGGCGATTGCAGGGGCCGACTGTGATGCATGTTTTTATGCAAGGTGTAGTGCCCCCGATGATTTTTTTAGGTGGTCCCCATGTGCAGGCTGTGGAGTCATCAACAAGCTGACCAAAACAAAAGTGCCCTAACGGCAGAATTATTGCCCGAAATGGCGCCGTGCATCAACATTGTGTGTTTTGGGTTGGCCCCCGCAATAACGTGTATGAAGGGGGAGATGCAATACACTTTCCTATTGCGTTAGAAGGGGTTTTGAACATGACTTAGCAGTGCCTGTGTGAAGTCCAAATAGGGTTTGGGCTTGACCCAGCACACCCGATGCAATACATTCAAGCTTATTCTAGAGTTAGCTTATACGCTCTGGGTTAAATGCTCAGTGGAGATACCCTTTAACTCTGCCACACATATTGATTCACTCTTTTATAAACATGATCCTAAATCTCCTCTGTACTGGACCACAACCTGGCTCCCCATTAAACAGAGCATTGTATACAAAATCCTTCTCCTTACATTTAAATCCCTTGGCTCTGCTGCTCCTCCTTATATTTAATCTCTAGTCTCCCTATATGTTCCTGCCTGTGTCCTCCGCTCATCACTGAACCAGCTCCTGTACAGACCCCTATGCGTACTGCTTTATCTCGCCTTAAATCTTTCTCTCTTGTAACTTCCATCCTCTGGAATTCTATTTCCCTCTCTCTATGCCAAGAAACCTCAATTATCAGGTTTAAATTTAGCCTTACATCCTACCTATCTGGTAACCAGCACAGTATATGGTATCTATATATCTATATATGATAAATCTACCCTTACATCCTACCTATCTTGGTACCCGAGCCAGTATTTGGTATCTAATATCTGATTAATCTACCCTACCTCCTACCTATCTGGTAACCAGCACAGTATATGGTATCTACATATCTATATATGATAAATCTACCCATACATCCTACCTATCTGGTAACCAACACAGTATATGGTATCTATATATGATAAATCAATCCTTACATCCTACCTATCTGATAACCAGCACAGTATATGATTGTTTTATTTGCACTGCATTTGTCTCACTCCAGCACTTATACCCTTTCTATTGTATCTGTATGTTACCCTCCTAACTAGATTGTAAGCTCTACGGGGCAGGGACCTCCTTTCCTTTTGTGGCAAAGCTCTAGTACTTCTATTTATATAATTTATATACTGAACTATCTATGTATTTATCCCCCTTGTATGACTTTATAGTATTTTAGACTGTACAGTGCTGCGTCCCCAAGTGGCGCTATATAAATAAACTATACATACATACATAACTCATTCCTCCTCTTTTTCTCTTGGGTCAAATATATATTTCCTGGCCTAAGGGTAAGACTTTGGGCCTCATTTACCCAGATTCGCTGGGCAAATATATGGAGGTAAAGTCAAGCTAAACGGTTCGCTACTCCATATTAACTCCATATTAGCGCCGGATGCGCGGGTGATGCAAACATCACCCACGCATCCAACGCTCACAATTTAATATCGCGTTTGTTCACAAATTCACTAACGCGATGTTGAATTGCAAAAGGAGCATTTTCCCAGAGCGATAGCGGCTCTGGGTAAATGAGACTGTTTATGTCCAATATTTTACCCTTTGACATAGGATGTAAGGGTTGTTTGATAATCAAAACAGCCATAAATACATTTGCTTACGTATTAATTTGATCTTACCAGCAGCAAACACAATGGTGCCATTTTGTAAGTAGGTAAAACATTTAAAAACAGGAAGCCAACATGCAGTGTGTGGCATCCATGTGCCAAGTGCCAGCCTGATTTATTGTGTAGTGTTCACTAGGATATAACGCAGAATGATTAACCTGAAGCACAAGCCTATTGTACTGTATTATTGTCCTGGGGTTAAATGCATTAGCTTATTGTACTGCAGGAGTTGACTGGTGTTACTATTTACAAGCTTATTAAACTGCATTATAGATAAAATTGCCCAGCATTACTGATGCATTGGGAAAGATATACACAAACGTATTAGACAACTAAGGTTATAAGGCAAAAGATTCCCAAATGAACTTAATTTACATGAGAACCTGCAAACCTTGCCAGAAATGTAATTCAGTTGAATTCAGTTGAGTAATTAGCCTCTGGTGGTGATGAACAAATAAATAGAACTGCATTGTTTATTGTAAGGAATTGGTATCCATGGGTGTAGTAATATGGTTGACATGACTTGAATGAATTTGTTCTAAACCAACCATATGGTAATGTTGCCCTAATTCCAGTAAATCTAGGCAGAGATTGGCCAATCACTATAACATACATGGTAACACTAGGTGACACTAGGCTGAGCTACTGGACCCATTTATCACATTTTGGAAGCTGTATGTATTTAGATTCTCGTGGCTACATACTTGGTTCCCTGCTCGGCCCTCTGCTTGGAGCGGGAGGCGGGGACTCTGTCCGGGTTTGGGTTAGGACCAGACGAGTGCCGGAGTTGCACCTGGTGCCTGCCCCCGGCCATTGCTCCCTACCGGACCATTAGCCTCACTTACGCATGGACGGCACCTCGTAGAAGTTTGCAGCTGGTCTGTGGAATCAAGAGTGGAGTCGTCGCTGGGAGCGATCCATCAGCACATTGTCCGTGCAGGGAAGGAGATCCTAAGGAAGTCCACGCGGCTGGGTGAGATCGTGTATCACTCTGCCATTTGTTTCAGTGGTGTGCTGCTACATTGTTCAATTTCTCTCTAGTGATATATTTAGTATCGACTGACTTCTATTTACAAGTACAGACTTACATGTTGGGACAAGGTTTTTTCCTCCAGCTCGCCTAGAGTCACATCTATTGTTATTTATTACATTATATTTATGTTTTACAGTGTTTGTATATTCACATTGACATTTTATTGGGGATATGTGTAGGATATTTTATATATAGTTATGAATAAAGCTCTTGTTTTAACCCACTACACCCTATATGATCATTTAGATCATTGTCTTTATCTATATGATTATAGCTTGATATAGCAGCATGAGTGCCCCTATCATATTTGATTGGGTTATGAATGGCACTAGGGCACACCTGTTGCCTGCTTACTAGTTTATATATTGTTATTAAATACCATTCATAGCACCGGTACTACTTGTACCTAGCTGCATTTGCATACTATTCAGTTTCCGATTATTATTTACTTTGACCAATCACTATAACATACATGGTAATGTGTTTTACTTCCACCATAACAGATCAACATTTAAATAATATATATGGTAACAAGCGTTTTATTACAATCTAGTGATTACTATAGGATGATAGAGAGATTACCCCAACTAATGGGAATGCAAGGTTCTCAATACAACATATAATACAAACTAAGCAGGGAGTCATATACCCCCATGCCCACAGTACACCAAAACGGAGCATAAAATCTACAATAATTAATCAATACCCTTCACCTAAAAATTGGGGCGTCCCCCGTACTAAAATACTGGAGTCTGACTCCCAACGCTGTCAGTCCCAAGTCTTAATACATAGCTCTTATAAAATACGGTGATCCATGTGCGAAATCGCCAGCTTAAAATTTAAATCATATTACCAATCCTGTGGAAAATGAGGGGCACGTGAGGGGAAAATGAGGGGCACGGGAGGGGGGAAAAATGAGGGGCACGCGAGGGGAAAATGAGGGGCACGTCACACGTGAGTACTGGGGGTTGGCCCAAGCAATTTAGAAATAAATCTTTGTGATACCAATCTTCGTACCAATTGGCCCCTAATATCGCCATGTTCCTAAAGTTAGTTACACAGGATGTTGAATCTAGGCCAGAAAAATGTATTACATAGTAATTGAGGTTGAATAAAGACATACATCCATCAAGTCCAAACTTTTCACCCTCCTTTTAAGCCCTTCCCTAACAGTTGATCCAGAGGAAGGCAAAAAACTTAGTTTATAAGTTCCCATATGTTATTTTGTAACCTCTCAGGCCATTACACTTCGTGGAGTTATCCTTCATAGTCAACCTCTTCTGAATAGGATAACCATGGCCTTGAATTCCTCCAATCTGAGTGTTGATTGGTGAAGCCCAAACTGCTTTCATATGGTCTCTATTACAGGTCTATGGGCATCAACAATGATACACATCCACCAATGCGTGATCATCCCACCTCATTCGTTAAATAAAACAGAAGCTTTCATGCTTGATTGTGCCATAGATAGGGACCAGACTCCAATTACATATCTGATGTTTTAGATTATTCATATAAAAATCTAGAACATTTTAAAGGGTTTAATTGTGTACTATTGTGCGTATAATTTAGGAGTCCTTAAGGGAAAGCACTTCCCTGACATGTAACAATATTTGTACCAATAGTTTTCGTTGACGTCAGGAAGAGGGACTCAAACTTTCTAAATCTTCTAAAGCTAGTAACATTTAAATTAAAGCAAAACAAGTGGTAGGAATACTTACTCCTACCTACTACAGAATTATAGTTTTGCAGGCAAAGTTGTTTTAGGGTTTAGTGGTTCCTCATTTATATTAATCACATTTACCTGCTACTAGGAAGGGCCAAAATGGACATTACATCTAGAGAGCTGTAAATCCCAGTTTTCCTTAAAGGCAAACCAAAAGCTAAAAAAATTTTATTGAAGGTAATCTAACAAAATTAGAAAGTAGGGCCCTGCGAGACTTAGAAAATAGACAGGATATTGTAGTTCGTGTGGCGGACAAAAGAGGGAATGTGGTGGTTATGTCTAAGGACCAATATAAAATAGAGGCCTTAAGACAACTCTACCAGAGAGATCAATATGAGGTGTTAGATTCTAATCCTGTTAAAGATATCCAAAGAAATCTCTGGAATATCGTGTCCAAAGCCTTTGAGGATGGTGTCGTCAGTAGTGAAGAGAGGGACTTTGGGGCATATTTATAAAGGTTTGTTAAGTTTTCGCGGCCGTTATTCCCGCCATTATGGAAAAAAACGTGTTTTCTATGATTTATAAATGGGCGGGAAATGGGCGTGAAAAATTAACAAATCGTTATCTTTTCGCGAGTATCTGAACAGTTACCTTTATTTATAAAGCGGCGGTAACTGTTACGCACCGCTAATCTTGGCCGTATTACTTCGCCACCTTTAAGGTGGCAAAAACGGACGAGATTCCCCCTGGATCGCGGGGGGTGGTCGCACTCGCCCCGGGAGGCATGCCCACCTCACCACGGGTGCTCGTCGATGCGAAGGGGCGCAGCTGGACATATGCCCACCCCCTTCCCAGCAGCCCCTCCCAACCCAATACCCGTTCGTGGCGAACATATGGAACAGGAGGCTAGGAGGGGCTGCTAGGAAGGGGCTGCAGCAGGTGGTCTCGACCACCTGGCGCGCACCCCCTCCCCAGCAGCACCTCCAAGCCCACTGCCCCGCAGTGGGCAGGGAGGGGAAGGGCCCTAAGAAGGGCCTTTGGGGCTGTAAGGGCCCTTGCGGCACTTACAAGTGCCTTTGGCAGGGGTCCCGCAGCCCGAACTTGGACCCCCAGTGAGCGGCTCTTAAAAGAGCCCTTGGGCGGTGTCTTCTTTCTTCCAGCCTCGGCGACACCAGCTCTGCTTAGGCCACCGACCCCCAATATCGCTATTTTCGCGGTGGTAATTTTTGGGCGCTATTTTCGGCCCTTTATAAATATGCTCCTTTATGTTTGTAAAACACGCCAAACTCCCTACATTCCACATCATCCCAAAGGTCCATAAGAAAAAACGATTTCCCCCGGGTTGCCCCATTATCTCGGGACAGGGGGGGGCTGCATGACTTCAATCCAGTACTTGTTTTGCTCAAGCTCAGTCCCTCAGCTCCCTGCCAGACTATCCGACTCTCTGAGGGCAAGTATTCTCAGTAATCCCTATGAGGCAGGATTGGGAGAGGGAATTTCCCACCATGCAGTTCACATACCAGCTGTCACCATTACAGCTTTAGCAAAACTACACATAACAGAAGAGATGAGGATACTAGATACTTGATTGACAGCTTAAATGTAGGAGGTTTCAGACTGGATATTTAAGAAATAGAGGACAGATCAACAAAAAATGGTACAGTGATCGTTGGGAAAAACTATAGTTTCCAGTCATGCGCAATTTAAAGAACTAATTTCCCAGTGTACATAGTCTACGTTTTTAAGAAGACCGAGGACATCTTCATCACAATCTCTGTTTACTAAACACAGGTGCTCATTTACCCAGAGCTCCTCGGGTCTCCTCTATTTAATATAACAGTTGTGGATCTGGGTGATTCCCAAAAAGGTTTTTCACAATGCACAAAATATTATATTAAATAGATTGTAAAGGGATCTTGGGAGTTTTGGTGGATAACAAACTTAAAGGCTATGTCCACCCTAAAAAATTTTTTTTCATATAAGCTCCCCCCTGGGCTCCCAGCCCCAACCGCTATAATTTTTTTTTTAGAAAGCCCCCCAAACTCTACTTACCTCCCCTCGATCCTCCGCCGCGCTCCCGGCCCTCTGCTTGCAAGGAAATGCAAGCAGAGGGGCGGGACCGGCAGCCACGTCTGTGATTGGCTGAGCGGCAGCCAATCACAGACGCGGCTGCCGGCAGCTCACTTCGCCGGAGGAAAGAGGAGAGGTAAGTAAGAGTTTGGGGAGCTTTCTAAAAAAAAAAAATATGCGGTTGGGGCTGGGGGACCAGGGGGATTAATATATTAAAGGGGATTATCGCTAGGGGGAGGGATAGTAGAACGGGAGGGAGAGGGAGGGAGAGGGAGGGGGAGGGAGGGGGGAGAAGGGCTGTAGTACGCATGGCAAAAATCTACCTGAGGCCAGCTAGCAGGCAGTGTCCTATATGGACTCTGCTAGCCTCCTGGTAGTCATTTTTTGGGACTTTGGGGGGGGACTACAGGAGAACCCTATGGAGCTGGGATGTGAGGTAAGGATTAAACTACACTACATGGTGGGGCCAGTAGTTGGGGGGATTATAGTTTTGGGGGTGGACATGCCCTTTAAAGGTAGCAAGCAGTGCCAGGAAGCAACAGCTAGAGCCAGCAAGGTATTGTCTTGTATAAAGAGAGGTATGGATTCAAGGGAGGAAAATGTTATTATCCCTTTTTAAAAAGCATTGGTAAGGCCTCATTTAAAATATGCATTGCAATTTTGGAATGCTGTATACAAAAAGGACATCTTTGAAATGGAAAGGGTTCAGAGAAGGGCAACTAAATTAATAAGGGGATTGGGGGAACTTGAATATGAAGAGAGACTGGATAAGTTACAATGATGTACGCAAGAGAAAAGGCGCTTGTGTGAGGATATGATTACTGTGTATAAATACATTAACGGGCCATACAATAAACTATCTGGGACATTGTTCACCAATAGAACATGTCAGAGGACATGAGGACATCCCTTAAGACTTGAAGAAAAAAGGTTTAGGCTTCAATTTAGGAAAGGGTTTTTCACTGTGAGAATGGTAAAGCTGTGGAACTGTCTTCCAGTGGATGTTGTAATGGCAGGTTCATTGGTCAGTTTCAAAAAAAAGCTGGATGAGTTTCTGCAAACAAGGAATATTGCAAGTTACTGGTATTGATACATAAAGTAGAGTTGATCCAGGGAAATTTCCGATTGCCACTTCATAAATTTGGTGTGTTTTTTTTGCCTTCCTCTGGATCAACAGTTAGGCAGGTAATAAAGTTATTGCTAGATGATTTGGTCTGGATGGACGTATGTCTTTATTCAACCTCAAATAGTATACTTTTTTCAAACTCGTTTTTCGAAAATCAACGAAAATTCAATAATTATTGAATTCTCAAATCGTTAATCCTAGAATATAAGGTTTGATTTCAGTAACCCTCAAATATAGCCTTCGATTTTAGTAACCCTCAAATGTAGCGTTTGATTTTGGTAATCCTCGAATGTATCATTCGGTAACCCCGGAATTGGTAATAACCCTCGAATGCGGAATCCCGACAATTGCCTGACCGTGTGGAAAAATAGTGTTTAAACAAGTTTTGGTGATATGTACGTGTTCCCCAGACCATTTCCCAGAGCTATTTACAGTATGTTACCATTGCTATTTTAACTGTATTTTATCCAAACTTTTCAAACTATTTCTCCTCGTTGTCTTTAATGGGTTTGTTTTCGAACTACCGAACTTCCAACCTTTACTGAAGAATGAAAAATGAACCAAACTTCAAGAAGTTTGCCGATCTCTACTAGGTATCTTTCATGAAGCCCGTGCTGTCATTTATTAAATTGGTTAGCGTGACTACGATAGGAGAAATGCAAATTAGAACCTCTGTAAATGAGGCCAATGGAGTATAGCAGGAGTCACCCAGAAATACATCTACCATCTCCCGCAAACTACAACTTTCAATACCAAAATATTACATTTTAACACTTTAGGCTGGGTACACACAAGGTGATTTTTCGGCCAAACCAACCGATATTTTCATTGCAACCAACAGTCATTCATCCCAGCTGGCCACACGCTTGTGGCAAACCATTGGTCGAGATGAAAAATTTGTCCATGTGTTATCCTTTCACATGGGAATAATGTAACGTCTCTCTGTTAGTGTAATATAAACCAAAAAGTTGATACTTTATATTCTGAAAGCACCCAATAACTGTGTGTATGTACAGTGCCTTGCCACACTTCTAACTTCAGTCACATGGTCTCCTGCCTAATATGGACTGTAACAGGATTGGCTAGAGACTACTAGTGGGTGTGACCAACACTTCCAAATTCCTGCAGCAGATTAAAACTGGGCATGTGCAAAGAACACAATGGTCAAAGCCCAATGTGGGATACTGGAATGCTGGGAAACAAAACACAAACACCATTACTAAGAAATAAAGAAAGTAGGGCTGTCCAGTCGTTTATATTTTTCAAGGGGTAATCCCTCTTTATTGCAGTACACCAACACACGACGTTTCGGCCGCTTGGCCTTTATCATGTGCATCAAAACACAAACACCATGTTAGAAAGGTACATTTCCCAGCACCCACATCAAAATGAGAGGTGAGACACAGATTACTGTTTTTATATCAAGGTGCTTTACTTTCTGATTCACTGTTGTTCTGAGGCTATAGATGTCCTTTAACATCTAGACATCTAGACACCTTAGTATGAATTCTTTGGCTCAGGCCAATATAAATTAAAGGCTTTAAGTTTTCCTAAGAATTATTGGCTCAAGTGAAAATACTATATCCTGTGTATTTCTTTTAGCGAAAGTAGGATTCAAATTAAGCTGCACAGATTTAAACTTAGATATTTTCACACAAGTTCAACAATTTGTAAGTCTGCCTCATATTATAGCAATAAAGTCTCAGTAATAAGGAAATAAACAGAGAGGGTCTTGGGGAGACCCAATTATCGCAATGCCCTTTGCTTCTGATTAATTTCATTGTTTTCAATGGCATTTAAAGGTTATTCTGTGTTTTCTGAGCCAAAATCCTAAAAATGAATTCCCTTTATTAAACACAGAGTCTGTTCGATATAGAATTGTAATTTTTTTTCCTATTAAAAAAAGAGCAAATTTACCAGCTAATTTTAATATAGTTTCGGTAACAGAAGAGTTCCAGGATGTTCATTCAGGAAATAATGTGTGTACAAAGCTCTTTAGAACAGGTCAGTGATTTATTAACCAGCCATAGGAAACACTTCAGAAGTAGCAAGAGGCAATTTGTGAATGAAAAAATGCTAGATAAGTCTCAAGATCACCCAGTAGCAAAGGGGAGCAATGGCTGATGGGATTCCCATGATGATTTAAACAGTAGATATTACTAGACTTGTATTGCACTGATAATACAGATGTTTGTCAGGGATTTCCAGTTTGCAACTTGGCTGCCAGGATCACTGAGGTTAGGCCCCTGTGCTCTCCCAGTAGTTGCACCTGGATTGCAGCATTGACAAACTCTAACTCCAACTACCCCGAAGGAATTTAAGCAAACGGGGTTAGGAGGATAGTCTTCTGAATTTCAGTATTTGGTTGTTGTTGTTGTTTTTTTTATTCATTAACATGGTTGATCAGTTTACTTATGCCTGGTCTCATTGCAAATCATTCAGAGAATAAAACTAGTATAAAAAAAATCACTGGACGGATAACTAGTATCCAGTTGGCATTAAACACTATTCTAGTATCAATGATCTCAGAGCCATCTCTGTCCCTTGAACAAATTCTATTTCTGTTCAGCATAATACAAGCTGTGCTGTAAGTCTCATTCCTCCATATGTAGTTAAACATGTTGTACCATGTTAGCCAGTCAGAGATACAGGGCAATACTTTTGAGATGAAGCATAAGCAAAGGTAATGTAAGCATGGTGCCATTATTATAGATAGAGTTACAGGGTGGTACCATTATTGGCTAACTGAGATGATAACCATAGCAAGTTAGATAGAGTTACAGGGTGCTACCATTATTGGCTAACTGAGATGATAACCATAGCAAGCTAGATAGAGTTACAAGGTGGTACTATTATTGGCTAACTGAGATGATAACTATAGCAAGCTAGACTTGCAGGGTGGTACAATTATTGGTTAACTTAGATGATAACCATTGTAAGCTTTCAGAACGTGTAGTTCCTTTTTCAAGTGGATTACAAAGAAGCATATTTAGTTAGTGGTATTTATACAGAACCTTTCTATACACAGCAGGTAAAGTGCAAATTAATTAAACAAGGACAGGCAGATGGAAGGGGAGAGAGAGATATCGACAATATTGATTAATTAGGTTACATGTGTCTGGACAAGTCCTTATTTACTTTATTTGCACTAATTTAGTATAGTATTTGAGGTTGAATAAAGACATACGTCCATCCAGTCCAACCCATCTAGCAATATCCTCATTTCCTGCCTAACTGTTGATCCAGAGGAAGGCAAAAAAAAAACCACCAAATTTATGAAGGGGGAAAAAATTACTTCCTGACTCCAAGTGGCAATCGGAAATTTCCCTGGATCAACTCTACTTTATGTATCAATACCAGTAACTTCCAACATTCCTTGTTTGCAGAAACTCATTTTAAACTGACCAATGAACCTGCCATAACAACGTCCACTGGCTTGAAGCCTAAACCTTTTTTCTTCAAGTCTTAAGGGATGTCCACGTGACATGTTCTATTGGTGAACAATGCCCCAGATAGTTTATTGTATGGCTCGTTAATGTATTTATACACAGTAATCATATCCCCACGCAAGCGCCTTTTCTCCAGCGTACATAATTGTAACTTTTCCAGTCTCTCTTCATATTCAAGCTCCCCCAATCCCCTTATTAATTTAGTTGCCCTTCTCTGAACCCTTTCCATTTCAAAGATGTCCTTTTTGTATACAGGATTCCAAAATTGCAATGCATATTTTAAATGAGGCCTTACCAATGCTTTTTAAAAAGGGATAATAACATTTTCCTCCCTTGAATCCATACCTCTCTTTATACAAGACAATACCATGCTGGCTCTGGCTGTTGCAGCCTGGCACTGCTTGCTACCTTTACGTTTGTTATCCACCAAAACTCCAAGATCCCTTTCCAACAGGGATTCACTTAACATAGAGCCATTTATAGTATAAGTATCACAAGGATTTTTAAGTCCAAAATGCATCACCTTACATTTATCAACATTGAATTTCATCTGCCACTTAGCAGCCCAATGTGACAATCTATCTAGATCCCCTTGCAACGATTGCACATCCTCTGAAGTTTTTAATGGTCGACAAAGTTTTGTGTCGTCAGCAAACACAGAAACCTTGCTGACAATACCCACTTCCAAATCATTAATAAATAGATTAAATAGAAGCGGCCCCAGCACAGAACCCTGTGGCACCCCACTTAGCACTTTAGTCCATAATGATGAAGCCCCATTTACAACTATTTTCTGCATCCTATTCATTACCCAATTTTCTATCCATGTACAAATGTGACTCCCCAGACCAACAGACCTTAGCTTATTCATTAGTCGCCTATGGGGGACTGTATCAAAAGCTTTTGTAAAATCCAAGTAAACTACATCTACTGCTATGGCAGAGTCTAAATTTCTACTTACTTCCTCATAAAAGCCAAGCAAGTTAGTTTGACAAGATCTATTCCTCCTAAATCCATGCTGGTTACTACTTATAAGGTCAGTCCTTGAAACATACTCTAGAACATGTTCCCTTATTAAACTTTCCAGGATCTTCCCCACCACTGAAGTTAAACTTACAGGCCTGTAATTACCTGGCTGTGAACGACTACCCTTTTTGAATATTGGAATAACATCAACCTTTTTCCAATCCAGAGGCACACCACCGGACATGAGGGCATCAGCAAAAATAAGAAACAATGGCATAGATAAAACTGAACTTAGCTCCTTAAGTACAGTGTATAGAAAAGTTCTGTATAAATACCACTTACCAAGTACCGAATGCTTTGTAATCAGCTAGAAAAGGAACTATAGGTTTTAAAAGCTTGCTATGGTTATCATCTCAGTTAGCCAATAAAGGTATTACCCTATACCTCTAAATGGGAATTTAACACTCTTTGCCCCTATGATACTATGCCCTCTACTGTCTCCCTAGTCATATAGCAGGAACTGCAATTGCATCAAAAGTTATGTTTAATCGAAAGAATTGATCCTGCGACAGAGAAAAATGGCACTGGATTGGTCAATCTGAAAGCATATACAGACATTGGGATCTCCTGGGATTTGTGGCTGGGTATCTATATCCAGTTTAACGGTCCTGTATTTCTACCAGATTTCTCACCAAGGGACATGATGTGCTTTTTCTTTATTTATCCATCTTGTTTTACATGTTATCATTTTGTAAATTGATTCCAGACCCATTAGAAAGTACAATAGTTTTGTTGTAGATTACTGGGAACAAATTGTATAACATATTTATAACCTGGAGTTGTGCCATTCACCTTTCCTCCTGTGTTTCTGGAACAGAAGGAGAAATGGAAAACCTGTCATTACCAGGACATTCCCGTCCTCACTGTAACAACAGAAAGCTACACGATCCGCCATGGATTCGAATTTAACCAGCAAACAATGTCTAAAAAACCTCATTATATAAAACAGACCTGGGCGAAGAAAGACCCGGGCCACATTTGTCCCATTGGCTGTTTGTGACCATCCTACTGCTACTAGACTGATCACGGGATGAAAAAAAACTTTCATTGATTGGTTCTGCATGGTTATTTGATATATTCTTCATTTTTTTTTTTACAGAACTTTTAAGGGTTTTCGAACGTATTTTCAAGGGTTACCGAAAGTATGGAGTTAATCTCGAGGGTTACCGAAAGTATGGGGTTAATCTCGAGGGTTACCGAAAGTATGGGGTTAATCTCGAGGGTTACCGAAAGTATGGGGTTAATTTCGAGGGTTACCGAAAATAACCCTGTACTTTCAGTAATCACTGAAAGTACATTCAGAAGTTATAAAATCGGAACGGTCCTCTCTGTTCCGGAACATTTGTTGTATTTCGGGAAAGGATATGAGTGTGTTGTTTTGGATAAGTTGGTAAAAGTAAAGGATACCAACATTTTCCAAAATTCTGGACGCCGCTTTAGTTATCCCTATTCTACATCATGAGGATTTATTCTCCAATACTCACTTGTGGCCATGCATGTGAAAGCTTTGCAGCAAGGGGAGTTTTTTAAAAGGCGCAGTATCGGATGTTTACGGTGCCTTCCATATTTTGCACCACGTACTAAAATGACAACTATACCTATGCTGCAATCATCTTATTTTGGACCTTTAAAACTACCTAGGGTGCGAACCTAAATCACTATGTCCTCACCCATGGGTTCAACCTCTAAGTCCAGTACTTACCTCTACAAGTTCTGAATGCCGGCGCACTGTTCCCTGCTTCCTCCTTCCAGTTCTCAAGTTGACCAATAGTTGACGCTGTGGAAGAAGCTGATCTTCCTATTGGTGAAGCCCCGGGTGAGGAGAAGGAGATGGGGAACAGCGCCCTCGCGATTAAAACATGTACAGGGGTGAGTACCTAGCAGTTTAGGGTAAAAATAGGGGGGTCAAAGGACACATTGTTGTCCTTAAGTTTAACATATTGACTACAATGCAAAATACAGACAACGAGCAGTATCAGCCATAGAATACTCACAGATGTAAATTTGGAAGTGTGGACATTAGCATCTATTATAAACCAGCAGGAATCAGATATTTCAGATAACATGGGTTTATAAATGTTGGGTTTGGTAAGAAACAGATACAGAAGTTTTTGTTTCCCTCTTTAAATCTCCCCATGTCTTATATAGTGTGTGTTACATTGGAGGTTTGACTAAGCTTCATATATCCAAGCTAATATATATAGTAAATAATAATAAAGATTTCGAATGGCTCTTACTTTGAATAAGAAAGAGCAGTGATAATTATTTACTATATAGCACCTTATAATTAGAATGTGCCCTACAGAGACTGGTTCACCACTACACTTGTGAGTTCATGAGAGGTGTGGTCACTATACTCGAAGTCGAGATTTTCAGGCTTTAAAATTAGCCAGAAAACCTAACCTCGGCTTATACTCATGTCAAGTCCTAATTTAGATCCAAATGCTGCAATTGCAGATAGTAACCAGTAGGTGGCGATGTGCATAGAAAGTTACAGGAGCTGATCTGCCTTTACACTCCTTCCTGCTTCCTGTAGTCAGGCTGCTGGACGTACTCAGCACTGTCACTGCTCATCTGGATGCTGTAAATCTGATGGGTCTTCTCAGTTTGGGGCAAAAAATGGCTACCAGTTCAATGCAAGTGACATCCTGAAACTACAACTTAACTATTGGGGTCAGGAGAATTGTAAATGATGGTAAGCTTAATTAAAAGTTTATTGAACTTTGTCACTCCACATGTTTAGAAACTACAAATCCCAGCAACCAAAGCATGAGTTTCCAAACATCAGGAGTGCCAAGGAATTGGGGGTTACTGGTACTGGATTTGGCTATTACTGTATGGGAATTCTGCTGTCCATTTAAAGGGCATCTTAAGCCACAAAACAATACTGAATCAGAAGGCAGTAGTGGTCATAATTTCTATCCTCGACTTATACTGGAGTCAATCAGTTTTTATAAATTTTTCAGTTAAAAATCGGGACCTCGGCTTATACTCGGATCGACTTATACGCGAGTATATACGGTAGAAAAATGAACACAATATTGGATGCACAAACAAGACAAAGGGACGAAACCTTGCCTTTGTATGTTACAATAAATCAATATTTGCAATACCCTAGAGCGCACATGAATCTTTATTGCTTTTATATCACCAGACTTGTAGCACCCAGGCAAGGAAACTATAGTTGTGTTGTTTTGTACCCCTGCACCACAATTACCGTAACTAATTAATTTTGAATGTTGCTGGCAAAATGTTTACATTGACAGCAAATGAACGTCAATGTCACCTGTGAACCTTTAACAACAACAGCCCCAGGACTCACTGCAATTATTTCAACATGTTTTCCAACATTGTATTCCGCATCAAGAACATTTCTATGAAAGTATATTTCAACCATGGGATAAAAAAAGGTTTTATGGGAGGGCGACTGCAGTAATACGTAAACCTTTAACCATGTAAAAAGTAAAACAGAGGGTTTTTATATTTCATTAAATAGGAATCTCAACAAATGAAAAGATTTCCCTAGGCCTACCGGGGAAATTATTATTAAACCAAATATTGCTTATAAAGGGAGAATACTTTAAAATACTCTCATCTCTCATAAAATAAAAATGCAGAGATGTTTGTTTTCATTCTACTAAAGTAAAGTTAATTTAGATCTAAGTTACTTATTACATTTTAAAATGAAAACTGCTATCAATAATGAATGGATTTAAAACATTGATGTCCACCCAGTATTTCTTATTCAAGGGATTTACCTTTCAAAGCTACAAAAATGTTACATTTTAGGCTAATTGTATCTGTTACAAAATGTAAGTATACGAAAGAGCTGCCTGCGCCCACCAATCAATTAGCACTCCACAGGATATGCAGTAAAATCAAAGTCCTTTTATTCACACATATTCAAAAGCCATAAACAAGATCACCTTACACGTTTCTTACTCATAGGCTAAAATCATGTGACGGGATGCGGCCATTTATAGGTACGTCCCAGGCACATTAAAGGGATTTCTAATAGAGGATCCGCATCTCAGACTTAGCTGAAACTAATTAAAAACATTTATAAACAATGTAACAATAATACACATTGTGGAAAAAAGAAACATTATAAACATGAATAATATAAACACAAACCTATAAATGGCCGCTTCTCGTCACATGATTTTAGCTTAAGAGTAAGAAGCGGGAGCAGTTCGAAACACGTAAGGCGATCTTGTTTGTGGCTTTTGCATATGTGTGAATAAAAGGACTTTGATTTTACTGCATATCCTGTGGAGTGCTAAATGATTGGTGTGCGCCGGAAGCTTTCGTATACTTACATTTTGAAACACGAACCAAGCGAAGGGTTTGGGGCAGGTTGAAACTGCAAGCAGGGGGCCGGACCGTCAGCCGCGTCTGTGATTGGCTGAGAGGCAGCCAATCACTGACACGGCTGCCGGCAGTTCAGAATGCCGGAGGAGAGAGGCAAGGTAAGTAGTGATTGGGGGAGTTTCTGGACATAATATAGCGTTTGGGGCTGGGGGAGGGAGACCTACTATACCCCAAAGGGTTTTAACACTAGGGAAAGGGAGAGGAAAAAGGGAGGGAGAGGGGGCTGCACTGGGCATGTGCAAATTCTCCCGGAGGAGAGACAGGATGCAGAGTCCTATATGGACTTTGCTAGGCTCCTGGTGGCCAGTTTTCTGGACTTTGGAGGGGCATAGCAGGGCAGCCATTTGGAGCTGGGATGTGAGGAAAAGATTTTATTACACTACACAGTGGGGCCAGTAGTAGGTTAACTTATAGTTTTGGGGGTGGACATGCTCTTTAAGTGAATCTCTAATGGAAAAAGATTTGGGGGTTCTGGTAGATAACTGCAAACAATGCCAGACAGCAATGGCTAGAGCTAGCAAGATATTGTCTTGTATTAAGAGGGGAATAGATTCAAGAGAGAGAAAAAAATATTCTCCCTCTTTACAATGCATTGGTAAGGCCTCATTTAGAATATGTGGTGCAGTTTTGGAATTCCATATACAAAAGGAACATTTTGGAAGTGGAAGCAGTTGAAGGGCAACTAAAAAATAAAGGGAATGGAGGGGCTTGTCTATGCAGGCAGATTAGACAAGTTAGGGCTGCTTACATTGGAGAAGCAACGTTTGAGTGGGGATATGATCACTTTATGCAAATATATTAATGGGCCGTACAATAAAATCTCTGGTGCATTGTTCAATAATAGGTCATATCATTGGATACGTGTACATCCTTCAAGATTAGAAGGTTAGGAAAGCTTTCTTTACAGTGAGAGTGGTGAAACTGTGGAACTGTCTTCCAGCAGATGTGGTAATGACAAGTTCAATGAAAAGCTTTCAAAGTGGGCTGGATAAGTTTCTAAAACTAAAATGTATTGAGAATTACTGGTATTAATACATATGCTGTAGATATGGTTGGTACAGGGATACTATATAATATTGAGAATTACTGGTATTAATACATATACTGTAGTTCTGGTTGGTACAGGGATACTATATAATATTGAGAATTGCTGGTATTAATACATATACTGTAGTTCTGGTTGGTACAGGGATACTATATAATATTGAGAATTACTGGTATTAATACATACACTGTAGTTCTGGTTGGTACGGGGATACTATATAATATTGAGAATTACTGGTATTAATAAATATACTGTAGTCTGGTTGGTACAGGGATACTATATAATATTGAGAATTACTGGTATTAATAGAAATACTGTAGTTCTGGTTGGTACAGGGATACTATATAATATTGAGAATTACTGGTATTAATACATATACTGTAGTTCTGGTTGGTACAAGGATACTATATAATATTGAGAATTACTGGTATTAATACATATACTGTAGTTCTGGTTGGTACAGGGATACTATATAATATTGAGAATTGCTGGTATTAATATATATACTGTAGTTCTGGTTGATCCAGGGATACTTTCTGATTGCCATTTGGAGTCTGCAAGGATTTTTTTTTCCTCCTTTTTAGTTTTTTTTTTGCCTTCCTCTGGATTAACTATTAGGTAGGGTTAAAAAGGAGGGTGAAAATGTTGGACTTGATCGATGTATGTCTTTATTCAACCTTAATTACTTTGTTACTATGTTACCCATAATTCACACCAATCTCTATTTGCATAACCATGCCCACTGATCTGCAGGAAACCTCACCCTTAGTGTTTACTTCATTAGAATGAAGATCCTTTACAATTTAGAATTTGAAATTACAGAATAAATCTAATTCATTCTATGGAGTGAAATACAAGGGCAAAGCGAAGGTAATAAGGAAACAAGAGGAGAGTGTTAATAACGAGTCTGCCTGCTTTGCTTTTATTTTACCTACAAATAGAAACTGGTATCAAAAGCCAAAGTCTCCAATATAAATAAATTTTCTCTTTTACCTTGTCCTGCTGGGCACCAGGTTATATGTGGCCGTAACCTATATAATGAGAGTGTTAGCGAAACAAACAAGATAAAGTCTCAGAGCCACTTAACAGTGGTATGTGTAACAAAACACCTACTTCTTAAGGTGGTAGGGCCAGGTGGGTAGCCCCCCAGGCCTGGTCGTGTTTTAAACAGTACACAGTTACTATATAGGGGATTGACAAGTAAATATGTAAATCAGCTTACCCGCCTAGATGGGTGGCCCAGGTGCATCCAAGCACCAGGCCCTTCGCTCTGCCCACACACAAGAATACTGGTGTTCCTAGGCTATAGTTTGTTCCAGACATTTTTTGTGGTTCATGGTGTTAGTAAATATATATTTATAAACTAAAATACAAAGTAAGAAATAGGAAGGTCCATTATTACAACTGTTAAAATCCAGGAGATTTTAACTCCTGGATTTAGTTGCCTATTTCTGCCATGTACCAAAGTGTATCTTTAACCTATTAGCAAACATTCAACTTGAACAAAAGGGATGACTCTGCTACCAGTGGCAAACTTAACTTTTATTCACCAGGGGAGAAAGAGCCAGGCGCCCTGAAGTTGTGGCTTTACCCAAAAAAACAGACACGCCCCCAAACCTCACGTACACGCCCACATTTCATTAAGCCCCCGGACCCTTCATATCGTGACAGTCCTGGGGAAAAGGTGACTGTTAGTTATGCTTTGTGCAGCCAAGACTATTGTTCATCTGCATGCTCCATATATAAAAAGCCAGAATGTAAATGGACAGTTGTATTTTTTATGTAATTTTACATTAATGAATGTCAATTTCACATGTGGTACATGGTCACCTACTACTCCCAGAATGCTAAGGGAAAGGAGAGATCTCTGCAAAAACGAGGGAGAATAAATATCCTATATAATAAAAGCTCTAATGTGCGTCCGTGAATTTGTGTGTGGCTTTTTTCTTCTGCGCATGTGCGAGAGGAGGAGTCTCTCGGCTATGCTCGATCAACCACAGGGAGTAGAGATGAATCCAGCTCATTGACCCGGACGAGTACGTACTCTCCACTTCCAACCACTGGGGGGAGGGAAGAGAGAGAGAGAGAGACTCTGTATAGCGCCCGTTTATATAACAGGCTTAACTGTCTAGTTCTGTAATAATATTCCTTGAAAAGCTGTTTTTGGGCAAAGAACTAAAAATATACAGAAACATTAGTTGAACCTGTTTGCACAATACGAAGCGGGCAGGGAATGTTAATTTAAAGGGGACCTGTGGTCCAAAAATGACTTTAGGTAAATTGATAGGAATTGCTCCCCTGAGAATTTTTGCAAGTTATTTCCATTGTTTATTTTGTATAGTTTTTAAGATATTTACATTTTTGTGTGTGATATGGCAGCAGCATCACAAGGTCCCCTGCACTTCCTGCTTCCTGCTCTGAAACTGTCAGTCAATCTGTCCTGTGTCTCCTCCTCCCCTTTGCAGCCCCCCTGGTCCCTCCCACTCATGGACCCAATGGTCCCTCCAGTTGAAGGCCCCCCATGACCCATTACCTTACAGCCCCATGTGGCCCCACCCACTTGTGGGTGTCGTGGCCCAGACCACTCGCGGGTGCCGTGGGTTACTCAGACCCCCCCTCTACCTTCTCTGTCAGGACTTCACACAGCAGAGAGGAGGAGGGACTTCCTGTCTCCCTCACACACTAAGGGGGTCTGAGGCTGTGCTCGTCGGCAGCCCTGTGCAGGAGAAGCCTCAGGAATGTTACAAGTCAGCCTCCCACCCATTAACTTTCTGGTCAGTCATTTTTGTATATCTTGGGCTGTGGAGCATGTAGAGAGGTGGTTGATGGCTCGTAAAGTTAGGAAACTGGCCTTTCATTTAACTTAACTTGTTTGGAGACCACAGTTCCCCTTTAAGACTGACACAGCCACCTCCACATAACATCCCTAGGTTTCCATGTGCTATTATAAGGCTAAGTGTGCTCTGATAAGGGCAAATTGGCAAAATCGCACACGCAAGCAGTCACCAATGGAGGTAGCGTAATTGCGCAACCGCGTGCATTGTAGTGTGGCCTCAGCCTTACCCATTGGTAGTACCTAGGGTGAGGACTTAGACTGCTAGGTCCTCACCCTTGGGTCTTACCTTAATGTGAGGAAGAAGCCCCCGAAACTGGCTTCCAAAAGGCGTCTCCAGCTTTTAACCGTGTTATTAACGAAAGGGAAGACGAGCTGCATGCAAAGTATTTACACTGTGATTTTGCCATGAATCTTATCAGAGAGCATGTCATCTGCACAATAAAAGGTAATCACATGCGCTCCAAAAACATTGCATGGCATATAGTTTGGCTATCCACATTTAAAAGCACAGGCATGCAATTCTTATGCGCTAACCAATCGTAAAATTTAATTGGAAGAACGTGACAATCACCCCAGTGTGGTCTAGCCCTTGGTGTTTAATGCCCTGTACACATGGTACAATTTTGTCCCTACCTTTCAGGCCAACAAACTACCAATCAATAATAAGTGGTAGTCTGGCTGTTGGGGAAAATAGATGGGCAGCCAGCATTTCGGCGCAACGGATCATGTGGCCGATTCAGAAGAAAGTATTACCGAGATCTGTTGGTCGAGACGATAATTTCCTTGGCCAACAATAACCTTCACTTTCACATTGTCACACAAGGAAGGTTTTGTTCCAGTTGCTTGGAATATCTGTATTTTAAGTAAACACAGACTCGGAATAGGAACATGGCTAAAAGCTCTTTACTAACTGGTAGTAAGTGTAAACAAAAAGAATTTAAACAAACAACGCAATGTGTGTGATCATTGAAAGTCATATGGCAGGTGATCCTCATTACAAAAGTAAACATAGAGTGAAGCCAGTCAATGTGTGGCCTTGAACCTGCTGTACAAGTTATAGAAATACGACAACCAGAATCCTTTAATAGAGGCTGAACGGAAAGCTGGTGTATTTGTACAGCCATGGGTGCTCATTTTTCATTTCTAAGGGATAGGCCACACTAGTCCGCTTTTTAGCGTGAGCCGATCGCGACTTCTATCCAATCGTGCTTTTCGAAGCGGACACTAGTGTGGACAACTGATATGGTCACACCAGTACGCTGGTGGGCATTTTTTTGCACAGTCACATGCGCTCCAATTGCGCAACCGCACAGTACACACACGGCTGTGACAGTCAACATGCTCGTTTGCGGCAGTGTGGCCTCGGCCTAAAGAGCCTATATTGCATACTATAAAGGACAACAACATACCGTATTTTCCCCCCCCCCTTTTTTTTTTAACCCTTTAAAAATACCCAGGTTGTTGACCTAAACCCCCAGGTCCTCACCCCTGGGTTTAAAGTGTAGTTACCTAGAGAAGTTCCAGTCGTTCCAGCTAAATGCAGAATGTCTGTCGAGGTTCGATAGTCACTTTACAATGCAAAGCCAGAGGCCTGCACTACACAGACAATGGTTCATAAAAGCCAAAATTGGTCAGTGGTTGACTCTCTGGTTTTGCATTTAGCTCGTGGAATGCTGTAAAAACCTTATATTAGGTAAGGCATTTTGTAAGGGCCACCACGGAAATTACCCAGAAGTCTCTGTTCACTTTTCCTTTAAATCATATAAATTAAAATAGCCCCTTATCATGCACCATTATTTCCAGTACATCAGTTGTCTATAGGGATTGCATTGGTTTTCTTATACAGTGCTGAACATACTATGCAGCATTTTACAATTCGTTTATCCAATCACATCAGACCCTGTCCCAAAGAGCTTACAATCTAAATACCCATATTTAAACCCAAATTATCTCTGCAGGGCCTTAAGGAAACACACATTGAGGAGAACTTGCAAACCACAGGTGGATCTGAGCACACTGTACTTAGAAAAGCAAGGTAATGTTGTGGGTTACCAAATGGATTATATTTCCCAGCATCCTCAGCTAAACGTACACAACGGGCACATGCTGAAAAGTTCTAAAAGGCTGATGCACTCTCCGAAAATCCCCTAATCTGATCATCTGAAATACGTGTGATTAGTTAGCTCAGCCCTATTCATTAACAACAGGCAAACAGTTACAATAAAATGATAGACTTACACAGCTCTGAAGATGAGGGAGCCGAGCAGGGTGAGGAGGGAAATCCAAGGGTAACTTATTAAGTACCAAATAATCACAGCATGGCAGGCTTAGAATTAGCTTCCTGGGGTGATTGCATTCATGCTTCTACAAGCTGGGATATCATTTCTTAAACTGAGCTCCTAGTTCCTCCAATCAGACGTCTCTTCTATAACTAGTCTAACAGGCTGCAATGAACAGAAAGGGCAGTGTTAGTAGAACAGAGATATCCCTACACGTCTGTAATCAGCTTATGTGTAACCTCTTACTGCCAGGTAGTGAGAGAAAGGTGGCTGGCCCAGTGTCACATTATTGTGTATTGTGAGAAAGTGCAGGTGATTAATAGGAGCTTTCTAAATGCCAGCGTGCAGGCTTTATATTGTGTATATTGTGTTCATAATAAGGAAATGCACACGTACCTAAAGTCAGCTTAGCTACTAATAGTACTGTACTGTATCATTTAGTCAACAGAAGGATATCCTCTATCTACTAATAGTACTGTACCATTTAATCAACAGGAAAATATACTCTAATAATAGTACTGTACTGTATCATTTATTCAACAGGAGGATATCCTCCATCTACTAATAGTACTGTACTGTATCATTTATTCAACAGGAGGATATCCACCATCTACTAATAGTACTGTGCTGTATCATTTATTCAACAGGAGGATATCCTCCATCTACTAATAGTACTGTACTGTATCATTTATTCAACAGGAGGATATCCTCCATCTAATAGTACTGTGCTGTATCATTTATTCAACAGGAGGATATCCTCCATCTACTAATAGTACTGTGCTGTATCATTTATTAAACAGTAGGATATCCTCAATCTACTAATAGTACTGTGCTGTATCATTTATTCAACAGGAGGATATCCTCCATCTACTAATAGTACTGTACTGTATCATTTATTCAACAGGAGGATATCCACCATCTACTAATAGTACTGTGCTGTATCATTTATTCAACAGGAGGATATCCTCCATCTACTAATAGTACTGTGCTGTATCATTTATTCAACGAGGATATCCTCCATCTACTAATAGTACTGTGCTGTATCATTTATTCAACAGGAGGATATCCTCCATCTACTAATAGTACTGTCTGTATCATTTATTCAACAGGAGGATATCCTCCATCTACTAATAGTACTGTGCTGTATCATTTATTCAACAGGAGGATATGCTCCATCTACTAATAGTACTGTGCTGTATCATTTATTCAACAGGAGGATATCCTCCATCTACTAATAGTCTGTGCTGTATCATTTATTCAACAGGAGATATCCTCATTTACTAATAGTACTGTACTGTATCATTTATTCAACAGGAGGATATCCACCATCTACTAATAGTACTGTGCTGTATCATTTATTCAACAGGAGGATATCCTCCATCTAAATAGTACTGTGCTGTATCATTTATCAACAGAGGATATCCTCCTCTACTAATAGTACTGTGCTGTATCATTTATTAAACAGAGATATCCTCACTACAATAGTACTGTGCTGTATCATTTATTCAACAGGAGGATATCCTCCATCTACTAATAGTACTGTGCTGTATCATTATTCAACAGAGAGATATCCTCCATCTACTAATAGTACTGTGCTGTATCATTTATTCAACAGGAGGATATCCTCCATCTACTAATAGTACGTGTGCTGTATCATTTATTCAACAGAGGATATCCTCCATCTACTAATAGTACTGTGCTGTATCATTTATTCAACAGAGGATATCCTCCATCTACTAATAGTACTGTGCTGTATCTTTATTCAACAGGAGGATATCCTCCATCTACTAATAGTACTGTGCTGTATCATTTATTCAACAGGAGGATACTCCATCTACTAATATACTGTGCTGTATCATTTATTCAACAGGAGGATATCCTCCATCTACTAATAGTACTGTGCTGTTCATTTATTCAACAGGAGTATCCTCCATTCCTAATAGTACTGTACTGTATCATTTATTCAACAGGAGGATATCCTCTATTTACTAATAGTACTGTACATTTTCAACAGGAGGTAATCCCTATTACTATAGTACTGTACTGTATCATTTATTCAACAGGAGGATATCCTCTATCTACTAATAGTACTGTGCTGTATCATTTATTTCAACAGGAGGATATCCTCTATCTACTAATAGTACTGTACTGTATCATTTATTCAACAGGAGGATATGCTCTATCTACTAATAGTACTGTACCATTTATTCAACACTAGGATATCCTCTATCTACTAATAGTACTGTACTTTATCATTTAATCAACAGGAGGATATCCTCTATCTACTAATAGTATTGTACTGTATCATTTATTCAACAGGAGGATATGCTCTATCTACTAATAGTACTGTACCATTTATTCGACAGGTGGATATCCTCTATTTACTAATAGTACTGTGCTGTATCATTTATTCAACAGGAGGATATCCTCTATCTACTAATAGTACTGTGCTGTATCATTTATTCAACAGGAGGATATCCTCTATCTACTAATAGTAATATACTGTATCATTTATTCAACAGGAGGATATGCTCTATCTACTAATAGTACTGTGCTGTATCATTTATTCAACAGGAGGATATCCTCTATTTACTAATAGTACTGTGCTGTATCATTTATTCAACAGGAGGATATCCTCTATCTACTAATAGTACTGTGCTGTATCATTTATTCAACAGAAGGATATCCTCTATCTACTAATAGTACTGTGCTGTATCATTTATTCAACAGTAGGATATCCTCTATCTACTAATAGTACTGTGCTGTATCATTTATTCAACAGGAGGATATCCTCCATCTACTAATAGTACTGTACTGTATCATTTATTCAACAGGAGGATATCCTCTATCTACTAATAGTACTGTACTGTATCATTTATTCAACAGGAGGATATCCTCTATCTACTAATAGTACTGTAGTGTATCATTTATTCAACAGGAGGATATCCTCTATCTACTAATAGTACTGTACTGTATCATTTATTCAACAGGAGGATATGCTCTATCTACTAATAGTACTGTGCTGTATCATTTATTCAACAGGAGGATATCCTCCATCTTCTAATAGTACTGTACTGTATCATTTATTCAACAGGAGGATATCCTCTATCTACTAATAGTACTGTACTGTATCATTTATTGAACAGGAGGATATCCTCTATCTACTAATAGTACTGTAGTGTATCATTTATTCAACAGGAGGATATGCTCTATCTACTAATAGTACTGTGCTGTATCATTTATTCAACAGGAGGATATCCTCTATTTACTAATAGTACTGTGCTGTATCATTTATTCAACAGGAGGATATCCTCTATCTACTAATAGTACTGTGCTGTATCATTTATTCAACAGGAGGATATCCTCTATCTACTAATAGTTCTGTGCTGTATCATTTATTCAACAGGAGGATATCCTCCATCTACTAATAGTACTGTACTGTATCATTTATTGAACAGGAGGATATCCTCTATCTACTAATAGTACTGTACTGTATCATTTATTCAACAGGAAGATATCCTCTATCTACTAAGGTTCAAAACCTGACTTAAGGTGCATACACACGTGCGATTGCAGGGGCCGACCTGTGATGCATGTTTTTTATGCACAGGTGTATTGCCCGATGATTGTGTTATGTGTCCATTTTGCCAGGGTGGATCATCAACAAGCCTGACCAAAACAAAGTGCCCATACACGGCATAATTATTGCCCGAAATGGCCGTGCATCCACATTGTGTGTTTTGGGTTGGCCCCCCGCAATCACACGTGTATGAAGTGGGAGATGCAATACAATTTCCTATTGAGTTAGCAGGGGTTTAACATTGACTTAGCAGTGCCTGTGTGAAGTCCAAATAGGTTTGGGCTTTGCCCAGCACACCCGATGCAATACACTTTCAAGCTTATTTAGAGTAGCTATCGCTCTGGGTAAATGCTCCTTTAACTATTCAATATTGCATTGGCAAATCTGGGTAAATCCGGTAAGGGACTTACCCACTGTGGGATTTTAACAGCAGCTATAAGCCGGTGTTAAAATTCAGCGCAATACTGAATCGCAAGCGTCAGGTGAGCGGGTGATTTTTGCATAACCCGCTGTTAATATGGAATTAAAGGGCATGTCCACCCCATTTTAACACCTTTTCTGTAGTGTAGGGCTCCCTCCCCCAACCCCTATAGTTATTTGTCTTAAAACTCCTGCGATCTATACTTACTTTGCCTCTCTCCTCCGACGTTCAGTCCTGGCCCTCTGCTTGCATGAAACTGCCTCTCAGCCAATCACGGACGCGGCTTCCGGCTGTTCTGAACGTCGGAGGAGAGAGACAAAGTAAATATAGATGGCGGTTTGAGGTTGGGAGCCCTACACTACAGAAAAGGGGTTTTACACTTGGGGGAGGGAGAGAGAAACAGGTGGGAGAGGGAGGGCGGAGGGCTGCAGTGCGCATGACATTTTTATCCCGGAGGAGAGACAGAGTCCTATGTGGACTCTGCCAGGCTCCTGGTGGTCAGTTTTCTGGACTTTGGAGGGATATTACAGGAGAACCATTTGGAGCAGGAATGAAAGGTAAGGATTAAAATATAGTTTTGGGGGTGGACATGCCCTTTAAAGTCACGCTAACTGCTAGCGAGCCAGTTAGAGTGTCTTTAACTCCATATATATGCCGAGCGAGTCTGGGTATATGAGCCTGTTTAAGTTTTGCTACCTAGTAGTGCATCAGGTTGCATGGGTTTGAACAACGACTATAACAATAAGAAAAACTACTGCATTTCCCCCTGCCTGTCTTTGCTCTTGTGATGCAGTACCGTATATAATCGAGTATAAACCGAGGTTTTTAGGTTTAAAAATTAACCTAAAAACCTTGACTCGGCTTATACTCGAGTCACAAGGAACTTACCTGCAATCCAGAGGTAGCGGCGAGTCCGGCCGGCAGTTCCCAGTAGTTCTTCGCGGTTGCGCGATGACGTCGCGCTGGCGGGATGACGTCATCGCGCAGCCGCGAAGCAGTAATGGGAACTGCCGGCCGGACTCGCGGCTGCCTCTGGATTGCAGAGAGAGGAAGACTGAAGACCAGGTACGGGTAAGTGAGCTGGGGGGGGGGACTGGGGGGAGGGCTGGGGGTACTGGGGGGAGGGCTGGGGGGACAGTATGCCATGCAGACACCCACATTACCTTTTTACTATAGGTGGTTGGAAACTACAACTCCCAGCAACCAAGCATGCTGGGAGTTGTAGTTTCCAACATCTACAGTGGAAAGGTATTAGGGTGGGGGACAGTATGCCATACAGTAACCCCCAATACCTTTCTACTATAGGTGGTTGGAAACTACAACTCCCAGCAACCAAGCATGCTGGGAGTTGTAGTTTCCAAACATCTACAGTGGAAAGGTATTAGGGTTACTGTATACCCTCGGCTAATACTCGGGTCAATCATCTTTTCTAATTTTTGAGGCAAAAATGGGTGCCTCGACTTATACTCGAGTCGGCTTATATTCGAGTATATACGGTAATCACTTTGCTACAGTTATGGGTAAGAAGTTCTCTTTGCTAGCCTTTTCCTGCCCTAAATCAATCCACGTTAACTTATGTGCTAAATACAAGCAAATTAGATTGAATTTGGAGTTCCAAGATGTATTGTATACCTCCCAAACTTTAAAACTAAAGCTATCCTGATATTACATAGTGTTTTGCACTTGTTTGGGCTATAGTGCCCAATGTAACATCTTCTCAAAACCATAAATAAGGTTCAATCCAACACAGGTACAAGATCTTCACACAAAAGTAACAGGTAAAGAGTTAAAACCAATTTTCACAGCAGAATGTAAACAATAACCTCAGATTTTTGTATATCCGCATCCTGATTTCCAAATCCTGATCGAGGGAATGTGACTATTAGTACAAACCATGCAGGTTTGTATTCTAAAGATTAAAATCCTACCCCCCCCCTTGTAAATAAAGAAAATAGAAGCTTTGTTTGAGTGTATCAAGCCATTAACTCACTTTGATCTTGAAAGTTGTTTCCTCTTCAAACAATTGCAAAAGAATGAACAACATGATTTGTTTACCAGGCTATTCTTCTCGTAACAGACTGGTCATTGAGTTAACACTGAGGAAAGAATTATTCATTAATATTATTATTTTTAATTGTTGTTATTATTGAGTAATGTACATCTCTGCTCCTTATGGTTCTCCCGCAGTGCTTGTCCAAAGTCCAGGAAACTGAAGAGTAGATGTCGTCTTCCTGACTAAAAGGTTTCCACCTCCTTCCTGTCCTCTGAGAGGACAGTGGCAAGCGCAGGGGAGCCCTTTTCCCCCCTCCCACCCACCATCTAGACCCTTCCTGAAATCGGTTTGCTATAAGATAGATGCCCCCTACCAACCAAGTTATTTTTTTAAGGACATATAAACTGTGCCAAGTCGTTCTTTAACTAATCACACAGTAATTAGCATTAATTACCACACACACAGACAGTTTGTACCTCAGAGAAAACCTTCCCTCTCCTGCAAAGAGCATTTAGAAACACACAGCAGGATGCCGCTGTTTCAGGAGTGTGCAAGAAAACGTGCTCACAAGACCTGGAATTTGCAGCGCTTTTCGCTGTTGGGCGAGGATATAGGGGGAACTTTTTTTTTTAAAAGACTGCCTTTCTTCTCTTTCACAGGGCCACGGCATGAAAAAAGTCTCATTCTGCCTCTTGATAGCAGCAGCCCAGTTTATCATTTAATAACACATTGACCTAGAGAAAGGTTTCATTAAATTTAAGCAGATGCTACATATTTTGTATCTTAGTATCACTTTTTTTGCACTTCCCCTCAAAATCATGTTAAAAAATCTTACTATTATAATTATTTATTACTGTATGCTTGTGAATGTTCTCATCCATCCAGGTCATGGTATATCTGTTGTATTCAATTAGATCAACTGGCCTTGAAGTTTAGTTCTTGAAGATGTTTCGCTAGTCATCCGACTGGTTTTCTCATTTCAGAATGACTTGTACAAGAATCTTTGGCTGTCAGCTTTGTACATGGCAGACAGTTGGTGTCGAACCCCCCCACCTCTTAATACCTTTAAGGGCATAGCACCCAGCCACTGGTTCAGATATGTGGATGACACCTGGGTTAAAATCCACCAGAAGGAAGTACAAGCTTTCACAGAACACATCAATGCAGTAGACCAAAGCATCAAATTTACAAGGGAAGATACAAAACAACAAACTGGCTTTCTTGGACTGCTTGGTAGAAGTTAAGGAAAATGGTAAACTGGAAGTAGAGGTTAACAGTAAACCAACACACACAGATCAGTATTTGATATTTGACTCTCACCACCCTTTAGATCACATGCTGGGTGTCATCAGAACCCTGCAACACAGAGCTGAGAACATCCCCACTAGCACAGAGGCAAAGGATAAAGAAATGAAACATCTCAGAGGAACCCTTAAAACTTGTGGATATCCAGACTGGGCCTTTGTCAAAAGAAGTAGAAGGGAAGAAAAGAACACGAATACCAACAGTGAAGGGGATAAGCAACACCGTATCCCTGTCTGCTTTAAACCGAACAACACACTGAGCCAGCAATTGGTACATCCGAAAGACCCAATACCGAAACACAAGAAAAGCGACATTATATACACAGTGCAGTGAAGAATGCTCTGATTTGTATGTGGGGGAGACCAAACAGCAACTGCATCAACGTATGGCCCAGCACAGAAGAGCCAATTCCTCGGGTCAGGACTCAGCCGTGTACCTGCATCTTAAGGATAAAGGACATACCTTTGAAGATTGTAATGTTAACATATTGGCAAAGGAACGTGACTGGTTCAAGAGGTGTTAAGGAGGCCATTTATGTGAAAATGAAGAAACCAAGCCTAAATAGAGGTGGGGGGGTTCGACACCAACTGTCTGCCATATACAATGCTGTTTTAACACCTTACCCTGGGCGTTCCTATAACACCTCTTAGCCACTATCTAATCACACCCTTAACACCTGGCCGTGATATGCTAATTGGGATTTTCCAGGGTACATAATTGCCACAGATTCTTGTACAAGTCATTCTGAATTGAGAAAGCCAGTCGGATGACTAGCGAAACGTCTTCAAGAACTAAACTTCAAGTCCAGTTGATCTAATTGAATACAACATATATGTATTACTGTAGCAATATTTAAGTATTAGATACTAGAGTACTGTTGTCCTTTATGTTCCAGAATTTTCATTCAATTTATAAAATCGGATAGGGTTGTGCAAACTTATAGACAGAGATAAAGATAAAGTGCATTTACATTTTATATTGGTTGTACAATAAAGGATTTATTTTCACACGGGACATCTGGTCAGACATGTTAAACAATGTCTCAGATCTCAAGAAAGGAATTGCATTACCATGTTAAACAATCCCTATTCCCTAGTATATTCACTCATGCCAGTTCCTGGAATAGGAAGGTCTATTGATAAAAAAGGCATTATACTAACAAGAGTTGACTACTGTGGGAACAAGTAGCAAGAGACACCAGTCCATATTTGCTCTGATATCCTGTGGTTGTAGTGCATGGGAAATGGCACAAGTGCTGGTGTAGAACCCAGTAGAGATCGCTGTTTTGGAGGTGTACCGTATTTGGTGCAGGGACACAGCTAGGAGGCCATGTGCCCCCTTTGCCTCCCCGCAGCAAGACTTTGGACAGACCACTGCTGCATACCTTCCCCCTCTATATCTTTACTGCAAAGTTGGCTGATTATACTGGGTACACACAGTAACAATCTTTCAATATTCTGTCATTTTTTAAAGGGTATGTCTACCCTAAATATAATTTTTTGGTAGTGTAGCTTACCCCAGCCCACCCACAACCACTTATGCTCCTTCGTTCCCTCAGCTGTCTGCTCCAGGTTCTCTTCTTGCTGGAAGCAGCAGAGAGGGGCTGGACCGGCAGCCGCATCGGTGATTGGCTAAGCGTCAGCCAATCACAGATGTGGCTGCCACCTATGCAGACAGCCGAGGGAGTGAAGGAGCGTAAGTATGTTTCTTGTGCTTATTTTACAAAACTAACACGGCGGTTGAGGGTGGGCTGGGGTAAGCTACACTACAGATTGTGTCAGCTACACCCTAATGCTAGGGTAAGAAGCAGCCATAAGGGGATCAGGAGGGTGGGAGGAAGGGAGGGCTCCTCTACACATGCCAATGTCCTCAGGGAGGACAAGGAAGAAACAGGGACCGGATGACACACAAACAGCTCCTACTCTTCACTTTTCATAACTTTGGACAAGCACTGCAGGAGAACCATAAGGTAAGAATTTTTTAACACTACCCAATGGGGACTGTATATAAAGTATAGGGAGAACATTCGGAACTGACACATTCCCTTTAGCTGCAGTCAACTACTTATACTTTATTACAGGGGGCTAGCTGCAACTGAGGGCTGACATCACTGGCTGCAGAGGATAAATTGTGTTCCTGGCCAATATCGGAATGCATGTGATCACCATTTTTGGTGCATATCGCACGCATATCTATATAGGGCCAGTGTAGGAAACTTAAGCGTAGGTTACGCACACACAGTGGCGTTATTACAGGGTCATTCTTTCTAGCTTTTTTAATGAATTGGTAACTAGATTTATATATAAACATTGTACATTCCCCTAATGATCTTCTGTACCAAGTCATACCCTGGAGAATTCTAATTGTGGCAGATTAGTTGCTGCCACAAGGCCTTATATACAGAAATCAATATACAGTAGATATGTTTTCTTACAATCCCAACTGGTAAAAGGATACCATACAGTCATCTGTAACCAACTCACTTAACTAAAAATAACTCCCTTTCCAATGTATTTTGGTCCAAGTTCAGTAAGTGTAACATTTAAGCGAATTGTGCAGAAGCAATAAATCATTAAATTTCACATTATTATATAGTGGAACGTTACATTTATTGCAGTTTGAGTAAATGTCAGACGTAAAGTGGCAGCCTGGGGGGGTAGAAACCAGATTCTATTATACTGGTGACTCACTGAAAACGGAATAACAAAGGTCTTCAAGCAGAAAAACTGAAACAGGGATTATTAACCTTTGCATTGCCCGATCGGTGACATTATTGCTCTCTAAGGATCATAACAAAATGATTGGACTCACATTTTATGGTTAATAGCAGCTATTGTAGCGATTTTCACAATCCATCCCCCAAACCCCCCCGGATCCCAAACAATTGTACTGAAAAAATCTAATTTTGTTGATATAAAGCAATTAAAATGCTCACTTTTGCCTTATAGTGTAGGAAAATCCAAGCTCCATTTAACAGCAGGCTCAAATAGATATGAGTATTTGGTTATATCTGTTGTAGTCAGTTAGATCAACTGGAAATAAGTTTAGTTCTTGAAGACGTTTCGCTAGTCATCCGACCGGCTTTCTCAATTCAAAATGACTTGTACAAGAATCTGTTGGCAATTATGTACCCTGGAAAGTCCCAATTAGCATATCACAGCCAGGTGTTAGGGACCTTCTGAATGCAAGGTGTGATTGCATTGTGGCTAAGAGGTGTTATAGGAACGCCCAGGGTAAGGTGTCAAAACAGCATTGTACATGGCAGACAGTTGGTGTCGAACCCCCCACCTCTATTAAGGCTTGGTTTCTTTATTTTCACGTAAATAGCCTCCTTGGCGTAGTACCGGTATTTGGTGGAGTATTTGGTTACTTTGGCTGAGACTGTCCTCAGGGCAACTGGATGTTTGTAAAGTGCTTTAACTGACTGAATAAACTGGATAAAATACAAAAAATTATCAAGTGAGAAGCTGTACAGTCAGCTTGCTGTTAAATGGGCCTCAAATTTACCCGGAATGAACATGTTCGGTGCTGTATATTACCAATTTAATAGTATTGTACTGGTGTTTTTTTTATAAACAGTATTGTGTCATTAATTGTCTGGGCACTTCTGGGGATTTTCACAGGGATTGTATCCGTGTGAAGAGGCTGCTCTTTGTTTTTTAAATTATTAATTTCAATGCTAAATGTTTTTCTATGTTTTGCTATGTGCGCTGAGCTCCAATACATATCTGTATTATTGGAATGCATGCGATGCGCTAGAAAAGTCATGTGTGCATGCGTACCTTAAACAGATGGGAGCACAAGTGCTCCAGGTTTGGCAGAGTAACGGAACCTATCCCGTAATTAGAAAGATAATGCACTTTACATGATACATACATTATACAGAAATAAGAGCATATGATAAATGTTTAGGATCAAGACACTGAATGAAACTGAATGAATCAGATACTTTGGCCTATCTTTCAGACCATATATTTATTTACATGACACCAGGTAAGGTTGCCTCTTTACCCCTTGCTAAAGTACTCGGCTTAGTAGGTATAGTGTCTATATAAGCTATTTCGGGCCATATAAGAGCAATGCAGGTGAAACACTGGTGATTTTGCAGACCGAGCAGTTGTATCTAATGGACAGGATGGCCTAAAAAATGATAGAGGTGGAGGATGCAACCACGAATTCAACACCAGTAACTGCGGCTTGTTAACAATCACTGCTTTACCAAACTGCAGGCATCCCTACCACAGAGATTTTCTATTGATCTTACATGTTTAAAGCTTTTACACTTACCTGTGAGTTTGTTTGAGGAAGATCAGTCCTCAGACTCCCAGAGAGAGTGTTCTTTTCTCCAAGCTTCTTGCTTACAGCCCAAGCAAACAGAGAATGAGAGATTAAGACAGCTTTATACACTTTATTAGACAAACATCAGAAGCTGTATGAACTTTCCAGTCACAGTTAACCCTTGCAAGGCAAACACTGCCACCCTGCTCTAATGGAAGTTATTTGTCACCCTGACACTACTAACGTTATTCTAAGGAAACTCTGAGCTAGGCTGAACAGGGGGAATCTTAACAAACACTGCAGTCTGGGAGCCGAGTGTATGGTCTCATTCTTGCACCATCCAGGCTTGTTTCTGTTGCATAGTCACTCCTGTTTAAACCCTTTCCTAGCTAGCTCTGCCCTTTTTGTTTTCCGTCCTGGTGAATTACTATAGAAATTAATTTGCCTGCCAGAGTCTACTGACTATGTTGTTTCCTTTAACATCAAAAAAAGCTTATAAATTAACTTTTACTCGTCTTACACTAGTGTCTGCAGATTCCATCCTTCCTGGTCTCATAGTAACATAGTATTGGAGGTTGAATAAAGACCTACGTCCATCTATTTTAATCATTTTAGCCTACCCATAATGTCTGTCTAACAGTTACATATTATTGGAAGTTAAATAAAGACAAACATCCATGTAGTCCAACCTTTATAACCTTCCCGTAATATCTGTCTAATAGTTACATAGTAACATAGTATTGGAGGTTAAATAAAGACATACGTCCATCTAGTCCAACCTTTATACCCTACCCATAATGTCTGTCTAACAGTTACACAGTAACATAGTATTGGAGGTTGAATAAAGACCTACGTCCATCTAGTCCAACCTTTATACCCTACTCATAATGTCTGTCTAACAATTACATAGTAACATAGTATTGAGGTTGTATAAAGACATACGTCCATCTAGTCCAACCTTTATACCCTACACAATGTCTGTCTAACAGTTACACAGTAACATAGTATTGGAGGTTAAATAAAGACCTACGTTCATCTAGTCCGACCTTTATACCCTACCCATAATGTCTGGCTAACAGTTACATAGTAACATAGTATTGGAGGTTGAATAAAGACATACGTCCATCTAGTCCAGCATTTATAGCCTACCCATAATGTCTGTCTAGCAGTTACATAGTAACATAGTATTGAGGTTGAATAAAGACATACGTCCATCTAGTCCAACATATATACCCTACCTATAATATCTAACAGTTACATTACAGTATTGGAGGTTAAATAAAGACATATGTCGATCTATTCCAACCTTTATAACATTACCATAATGTCTCACAAAACAATAGCGATCTACCAGCACTCGTCTTTTCTGGGTCACCAAGGTGCAAGCTCGTACCTTCACCCTCTGTACTCACTGCAATTCACCAATAGGAGCAGCACACTTAAAATCATAAACTTTTATTTCAATCCTTTAAAAGATAAATCCACAAGGTACATTCACTGCCAATTCACGTGGCTGATTTCCACAAGAACAGGTATTGCAACGTTTCGGATCACTTGATCGATGGCTTGACAAAGGATCAGAGTGATCCAAAACATTGCAATTATACATTGTATTATATTTTAAGTGTGCTGCTCCTGTTGGTGAATTACCATAATTGTCTAACAGTTAAATACCGTAGTATTGGAGGTTGAATGAAGACGTATGTCCATCTAGTCCAACCTTTATAACCTAGCCATAATGTCTGTCTAACAGTTACATAGTAATGAAGGTTGAATAAAGACATACATCCATCTAGTCCTACCTTTATACCCTACCCATAATGTCTGTCTAATAGTTACATAGTAATGGAGGTTGAATAAAGACATACATCCATCTAGTCCTACCTTTATACCCTACCCATAATGTCTGTCTAATAGTTACATAGTAATGGAGGTTGAATAAAGAGATACATCCATCTAGTCCAACCTTTATACCCTACCCATAATGTCTGTCTAATAGTTACATAGTAATGGAGGTTGAATAAAGAGATACATCCATCTAGTCCAACCTTTATACCCTACCCATAATGTCTGAGTAATAGTTACATAGTTACCTGGTATTGGAGGTTGTATAAAGACATATGTCTGTCTAGTCCAACATTTATATCCTACCCATAATGTCTATCTAACAGTTACATGGTATTGGAGGTTGAATAAAGACACACGCTCATCTAGTCCAATGATTTTAGTCTACCCATTTTTAGAAAAACAAACAAACAGCTTGGATGGGAGGAAAAAAACTCCCTGACTCCATAGTAACATAGTATTGGAGGTTAAATAAAGACCTACGTCCATCTAGTCCGACCTTTATACCCTACCCATAATGTCTGTCTAACAGTTACATAGTAACATAGTATTGGAGGTAGAATAAAGGCATACGTCCATCTAGTCCGACCTTTATACCCTACCCATAATGTCTGTCTAACAGTTACATAGTAACATAGTATTGGAGGTTAAATAAAGACCTACGTTCATCTAGTCCGACCTTTATACCCTACCCATAATGTCTGTCTAACAGTTACATAGTAACATAGTATGTCTGTCTAGTCCAACATTTATACCCTACCCATAATGTCTGTCTAACAGTTACATGGTATTGGAGGTTGAATAAAGACACACGCTCATCTAGTCCAATCATTTTAGTCTACCCATTTTTAGAAAAACAAACAGCTTGGATGGGAGGGAAAAACTCCCTGACTCCAAGCTGCAATCAGAATGGCTCCTTGGATAAACTAGAACTATATGTATTAATACCAACATTTTTTAATATGTTTTGAATATAAGAAACTTATCCAGACCTTTCTAAGCTATTAAATGAACTTGTCAAGCTCCTTCCACTCCTTGACAAAGCTGGGCACTCTGGGATGGAGGCCTTGTAGCCGTACAGGCCAGACCGGTGCAGTTAAGAGGAATAGTTGCGATAATGACTAAAGCCAGACTTCCAGCCAATCACTGAGCAGCAGCAGGAGGGGAGGGGGAATGGAATAGAGCGGAAACTCTACTGCGCAAGCCAGAAGCCTCTAAGAGGAACAGTTAGAGGTGGAAACGGATTATATCAGGGAAAGAATCTTCTATTTCCTGGACTATATTTCAGCCATGCAGGACAACAATATGCAGCAGAAGAGAAAGTTAGGGGTCATTTAAAAAACAGGGTGAGAAAGTCACACTCCAAATGTAGATTTATTAACTAGTGAACCACAAAATCACAACGTTTCAGGGTATTACTCCATCAGGTAATCAGAGACGTGTTGGGAGTGCTAATACAAGATGGAAGCTTGGTATACAATAGCATATGGGGGTCCAGGAATGTGCATTGATTATTGATTGTTTGTTCTAATGTTTTGGTCAGATCAGTAGCACTTCCACTATATGTTATAATATTGTTGCCATAGGAGTGCTCCCACAGCCCCACTGGAGAGAAGGATGACTACCGCTGGCTAATAAACTGGAGAGAGGGATGACTACCGCTGGCTAATAAAAATGGAGGGAGGGATGACTACCTTTCTGTTTATGTAATGCAGCGAGTTTCTCTGCAGGAAGATAGACCAAGCTTCCATGTGGTAGTAGCACCCCCAACACGTACCTTTAATTGGAGGTTTTACACCTTGAATACTAAGCATTGGATGAGAGGCCTCTTTCCTGCTTGTTAAAAGCCAGTAGGCGGGGGAAGTGATAGCCTTCAATACCAATCCAATGCAAGGTCAGGGAGACAATCTTCCCATGAAAATGCAACCAAGCAGGGAGTGTCAGCCCCGATAAATGTCCCAAGGTAAATTGTTAGGACCTTCCATACTGGGGTTACCATGACGTGGTTGGAAGGCTTTTCACTTTTATGCATAAAATTGTAACTAAAAACCCCCATGTTTTTACTGTTTGCACTAGCACAGATATTATGATATATGGGTCCCAGGAATGTGCATTGATCATCTCTTTTCCTCTAGTCAGATCAGCAGTACTTCCACTATATGTTATAATGTCCACTATATGTTATAATAATGTTGCCATAGGAGGGCTCCCATAGCCCCCCTTTTTGTAATTGCTGCAACTGCAGACCTAGATAGATTATCAAAATGGGCAGCAGAATGGCCGATGAGATTCAATGTTGATAAATGTAAGGTGATGCATTGGGATTTAATAATCCCTGTGCCACCTACACCATAAATAACTCTGTGTTAAGTGAATCTCTAATCTGGTAGATAACAGACTTAAGCTGGGTACACACAGTAACGATAATGGTATCGGGGCTTTATTGTTACTGTGTGTACCATAGTTTTCCAAACGAGCGCACAGCCGACGAACGATCGAGTCGGCCGAACGCTCGTTCAGGAAAGACAGGAAATTTCCATCGGCCGCGCTAGACTTCTTATAGAGGAGTCTGCTGCGATCGAGGGAAACACACAGTCCTGAGCGTTCTCCCTATGATGTGTATAGGGAGAAGGCTTGGGACTGTGATCTTGCAGGTCCTGTCTGTCATCTTTCACTGATCTGTACTGTGTGTACCCAGCTTTAGCTGTAGCAAACAATGCCACAAAGCCACGGCTAGAACTAGCAAGATATTGCCTTGTATAAAGAGGGGAATAGATTCAAGGGAGAAAAATATTATTCTCCCTCTTTAAAAGGTGGCCATACATCAAGACGATTTTACTTACCCGACCGAGTAATCCAACAGCATTAGGCCGATCCTGCCAGACCCGCCTTTCTCGTTCTTCTTTGCGACCGACATGTGCTTGCAAATCGCATTCATTTTGCAATTGGTCTAATGTTGTGGGATTGCTTAGTTGGGTAAGTAAAATCATCCTAATGTATGGCCACCTTAAGGCTTCATTTGGAATATGCGGTCCCATATGCAAAAGGGACATCTTGAAAATAGAAGCAGTTCAGAGAAGGGCAACTAAAATAATAAAGGGAATGGAGAGGCTTGACTATGCAGGCAGATTAGACAAGTTAGGGCTGTTTACATTGGAGAAGTGACGTTTGCGTGGGGTATACAGAAATATACAGGAATATGTTCACTGCATACAGAAATATTAATGAGCCATACAGTAAACTTTCTAGCGCATTGTTCACTAATAGGTCATATCAGAGGACTCATGGACATCCTTAAAGATTAGAAGAAAATAAGTTTCATCTTCAGGTTAGGAAAGGTTTCTTCACAGTGAGAACGGTGAAACTGACTTCCAGCAGATGTGGTAATGGCAAGCTCACTAACTAGCTTTAAAAGTGGGCTAGATAAGTTTCCAAAGGTAAAAAATATTACTGGTATTAATACATATAGGGGCATATTTAGTAGTCCGATACAGTGGGTAGTCAGGTGTTCCCAAATGTTTTGTGCAAAATGCGCATATGCCCTTATCTTTTCAGCCTATGTGACCTTTGTCAAGTATGTGAACAGAATTACTTTGGTTGAAACATTGCTGGAAGTTGTAGTTTTCAAACATCTGGAGGGCCGCAAGTCTAACATCCCTGTTTTAACCAAATGGTCACTGTTTTTTCTTTATAAGAACCGATTGGTATGTTCGCTGCCCAGATATGAGTCTTCCATGTTGTATTCCTGGGGCTACATTTGCCCCATTACCTCATTGAATTACTGTTTTTATTTTAATGGCAAATCCATGGCCAATGTTCCATTTTTTTACCCTTCGATATTTCTGTATATGTTAAGCGTCTGTGGTTTCTTTAAGAAGCCAAACAAACATGGAAACAAGGAAGCAGCAGACTGTATAATCACAAAGAGAAAAGCTTTCATTAATCTTCTTCCACCTGCTGTAAGTGAAAAATAATCCTGCAAAAATGCAGGTTAATTCACATATAATTAACTAGCACTATTTTGGCTCGCAGCGTCGCTCCTGGCCTCCCAATGAAGAGCTTTGTGTGGGACGGGATAATTCATTAATGGGATGAGTCACGTGTGTTGTTAATCCATTTTATCTCTATTAGAGGGTGGTCCTCTCCTCTGTGGGTAAACACGAGAATTATTCTCCTAAGTAAAGATATGTCACCACTGAGCTTGTCATTATTAATACCCACAAACAGCAGGCAAAGAAAAGAACAGGTGTGCCGTTCATTTGCCTGTTTGCAGGCTCAGTATTTTGTAGTCTGTATTTTAGGAGTTTGGTTTTCCTTGTGTTGGCTGCAAGAGCTTCACATTGGATCATGGTTTTTCCACCAATCAACGTTCAGTTTCTGGTTGGTCATGTGATTGTTTTCTTTCATTCTTGTACATTTAAATATTCGTAAGAAAATCTTCCTCTTTCTCCTGTACAATAGTACGATAACCAATTGGTGTGGGCAAACTAGGTGCACTGTTGTCATTGCACAGCCATCCACTAATCGGAGTGCATACAATCTGCATTTGTTTGTGCAGTCGCATTCGCTCCGGTTGTGCAACTGCAAGCGCACGGCAAAGCATATTAGAAATGCGAGCTTGCGTCTTAATTACCATCTTAAAGGCATGCTAAACCTTGCTACATTGCTGCAAATGTCTCCGTTTGTAGCTCCTAATAAAGTGCCATTAAAGCCACGAGACACCATATCCAATGAATAGGGGTGTTAAATTGTAATTACACTGATACCCACCCAGTACTTGGAACACCTGTGTGTTCCAAGTTCCCTTCCTTCTCTGTCCTCTGCCTGAAATCTGCAATCCCCTATAAAGTGTACATTCTGTGTGACCACCCACTGTATAGACATATTAAAGATTTCATGTTGGATTGTTGAATCTATTTAATGTCCAATGACAGACTAACCACCAGGTTTTATTTCCCTACATTCCCCACAAAAATGACCATGCTGGGCAGTTGTCCAAATGTTGGCTGAACATTGCAGGGAAATCGAGAGGTAAAGATCTAAGTGTATGGCCAACTTAAATGGCATGTCCACTCTCAGAAAGGAAATGTATCCTTACCTTCCCCACCCCAACCAAACACACAGATGGTTATGGTTGCTGCAAATTAATAGCATGGTCAAACGTTTTCGCCTCTTATTGCCTCAGTCTTATATGCGATAATGATTTCACATCCGTTTTATTGTATCTGTATTTCTTATAGTGAAAATATTACGTAGCCCATTACCATTAGTCCATTCACGTCAGACACTGCCTGAAGAGCTTACAATCTAAATAGTTCGGAGTCTTTTTGCTGCAAATATCAGCTAATCACTGAGCCACTGTACTGGCAGGAGAACTATGAACACATTCCCTCTCAACCAGGCAAACGGATAATGAAACACGTGTTTTTATGTGATTAATATTTCCAGCCAGTGTTACAAGTAATAACACATTTCGCTCCGCTAATAGCTCGTTCATTTGATCTGTCATTCAGACCGGCTCCCAGAAGTCTAATGTTATATTCTAGCAGTACAGCTTCTAATCCTTCTCCTACTGCCGAATTATAAACCAGATGCATCCAAACTGTAACAGGCTAGAGGGAAGATATTGAACCTCAATACCTGAAGATACTCCATCACAGTTACCAACTTCCCACAAGCCTCAGGGCTTCACCTAGGACATTTAATACGCAGAGTTTCTTTATTACAGGCCATGTGTTACTTGTACCATGCACTAGTTTTTGTTCTACTTGCTTAACCGAGATTGATGGAAGGTATATCTCCCCATTTGGTTTTCTGTGAAGTATAATTATGGATTGTACTATAAAGTCATAACTTATAAATAGTCTTTCATAAACCAATATTGTTAAAAAAATTTAAATCCTCTTAGGTTGAACTCTGGGATGTTATTTAGCTTTCAGAATCCAATTGTTTCTATATAATTGTATACAAGTGACGTGACTAAGTAAGCTTCCATTTTGAATGCACCAGCGCAGGCAAGTAAAATGGCTTCCCCCAGTGAGACCTATGTAGTCACATTACAGTCTAACTGTAATAAAGATAAAGCAGGAAAATTACATGAATTACTCCCAACCTTTTACACCATTCCAAAGGTCCACAAAAAACAACGGTTTCCCCCAGGTCGACCGATTGTATCGGGCATGGGGGGCCCGACGGAACATATCAGCCGCTTTGTGGACGCAGCACTACAACCTTTTGTAAAAAACTTGAGTTCATATGTACTCGACTCCTCTGATGTATTAAGAAAACTCAATGATGTAATAGTTGGGGAAGGCACATGGTTAGTGGCCCTGGATGTAGAAGGGTTATATCCATCAATACCCCACGAGGTTGGTCTATCGGCATGTCGGCACTTCCTAGAATCGAGAGGACAGAGGTACGCTGGCCCAAATGAGTTTGTTTTGATGTTATTAAAGTTCATATTGGACAATAATGTGTTCACCTTTAACAACAGGTACTACAGACAGGTGAGAGGCACGGCGATGGGGGCGGCTTGCGCGCCCTCATACGCCTGTCTCCACTTAGGCCTGTGGGAGCATCTAGATGTACCAGATATAGTCTCCAACATGGGTGTGAAAAGTCACATCCTGATGTGGATACGGTACATAGACGACGTATTGTTGCTATGGAACGGTCCAAAGAAGGAGTTGGAGACATTTGTCAAAAATCTTAATGTAAATAACCGCAATATCAAATTAACATATGAGGCGAGTGAACAGGAAATCAATTTCCTGGATTTGAAAATACAGAAGGTGGGGGACAGGCTGATGACGTCCACATACCGTAAGTCAACGGCAGTAAATTCGCTGCTACATGCGAGCAGCCACCATCCGGCTAGCACTATAAAAGGGGTCCCAGTGGGGCAGTTCCTCCGGATTAGGAGGAATTGCTCGGAGGACAAGACTTTTGAAACACAGGCCCGAGATTTGGGAGAAAGATTGAAACAAAGAGGGTATAGCCAGAGTGTTCTACAAAAAGGTTGGAAAAGGGCCCAAGAAACAACACAACAGGACCTGTTGTTTGGTAGGAAGCCATTAGGCGACACAGCAAAACATAAAATCAGATTGGTTTCCCCTTACAACCAGGAGTGGGATACACTTAAAAAGATCTTATGCAAACACTGGTACCTGCTGGCGGAGGATACCGAAATAGGGGACAAGGTGGGTAAAAACCCCTTGCTAACAGCAAAGAGGTCTCGCAACCTGAGGGATAAGCTCTGTAAGAGTCACTATGTGGACACATCCACAACCAGACAGACCTGGTTAAACAGCACGCCTATTAGGGGGAATAGGAGATGTGGGAAGTGCACATGTTGTGCCTTTATGGAGGATAAAAGGGATTGCGTGACATACCCTAGTGGAAAAACATATAAGATCAATGAGTTGATAACATGTCAGACCACACAGGTAATATACATGGTTACCTGTGAGTGTGGCTCAAGATATGTAGGGAAAACACGCAGGAAGCTGTGTGTGCGAATAGGAGAACATATCCGAGCAATTAAGAAAGGGGACACTCAACGCAGCAGCGTGGCTAAACATATGGTTGAGGTCCACAATAGCAGAACCCTGAATGTGAAATTTATGGGAATGCAAAGGATAAGTTTAGATATGAGGGGTGGTAATCTACATAAGAAGTTGTTACAAGCAGAAACAAAATGGATATTTAATCTAAACACTGTAACTCCTTTCGGTATGAATGAGGAGATATCGTATGCTTGTTACCTGTAACAAAATGGTTACCAGTAAATAAGCCTCAGTGGAGTGGTTACGTAAGGAGGAATCCACTGGGTGGATCTCCTGATGGTATAACTGGTCCCAGTCGATTATTGCAATAATGTATAATGTATATTGGTATGTATATTGGTGGGTAATAGGATACACTGTTAAACCAACTACCTTGCCTCAGGTGTAACAATTAGAAGCCTGGTAATATGGACAATGTGGCTTTAATTGGAACAGATATAAGGAGGATAAGGGATAGTGACGTAGTACCCTGAGGAAGCCCTGGTGGGAAACCCTGTGGGGGTGAAACGTACGTAGGTGCAGGTGGAAATCTCCGAGTACGATTGCTCCAAATGGTGTGGAACTGAACAGTACACTCGAGTAGTACGACATCTTGGCCGAACCCCTGTGCGGGACAGGCTGTGTGGCCGGGTGAAGATCGGAGGAACACACAGTGAGGGGGCGGCGACGATACACCAGTGAAGGAGAGGAGTGAGCAGCGAGAGCCCTCAGCCACGTGGGAACGCAGTCCCGTTCCACACAGCCGTAAACCCGGGGGTTTGTGAGTATCTATAACACTAATAATTATCTACAGCGGGTTTTGCTTTATAGGTTCGAGACTCTGTAGCTCCACACCTACACTGGTTTTTTGGGTGGATCGGGAAGGAGATTCCATATTTTTAGAATTTTAAAGTTGGTTCGGGGGACGCCCCGTATGGTGTATCGGATTTCATAATGGTTTATTGTGTATATTTATGTGTACTGTGTATTGTGTATGGTATATGAATCAATAAAATTTTCACGTAGCTGTCTAACAGTGCCTGTGCCCTGATAAAGTGTACTTTGGGGAACTTGGGTCCCCTCGTTTGTATTGGTAAGGTATTATATGCACTAAGGAGCACCACCTCACAGGTGTGGCACGACAGCCTATTCAATAGTTGTGCAGCTAGGATACTGGGTTGGATATGTTATATTTTAGCAGTACAGCTTCTAATCCTTCTCCTACTGCCGAATTATAAACCAGATGCATCCAAACTGTAACAGGCTAGAGGGAAGATATTGAACCTCAATACCTGAAGATACTCCATCAGCAGTTACCAACTTCCCACAAGGCCTCAGGGCTTCACCTAGGACATTTAATACGCAGAGTTTCTTTATTACTAGGCCATGTGTTACTTGTACCATGCACTAGGTTTTGTTCTACTTGCTTTACCGAGATTGATGGAAGGTATATCTCCCCATTTGGTTTTCTGTGAAGTATAATTATGGATGTACTATAAAGTCATAACTTATAAATAGTCTTTCATAAACCAATATTGTTAAAAAAATTTAAATCCTCTTAGGTTTGAACTCTGGGATGTTATTTAGCTTTCAGAATCCAATTGTTTCTATATAATTGTATACAAGTGACGTGACTAAGTAAGCTTCCATTTTGAATGCACCAGCGCAGGCAAGTAAAATGGCTTCCCCCAGTGAGACCTATGTAGTCACATTACAGTCTAACTGTAATAAAGATAAAGCAGGAAAATGACATGAATTACATGCAAAAAAAAACAAACACATCATGTTCTTAGTTTAGATCATGAAGACATGTAAGGAATTCCCCCCACCATGAGTTTAATAGTTGTGGACTAGCTCCCTAGAGCTTGCATAGTTTATATTATTTATTCCTACCCACATGTGAATATTTAATCTAAATAATATTTCAATTATGTACAGAACATTGGAAATATTACAATAATACATTCAGCAGGGGAGCTGGTTTTATTACAAGGGGGAGGTGTACTGTTATGCCTGATAGGACTACAATCCCTTGATAAACAATAAATCAACCTAATATATTAATCTAGAAACCAGAGACCTGCAGTTACTTTAATAAAACATGACACTTCGCCTTCGTCAGGAGAATCATGATAACATTACGTGCAGAATTAAATTATTATTGGGTTGAAGCTGATGCTAGATTTGTAAACCAGGTTTTATTTCACAAAACCTGGTACAAATGGGCATATCTTTGCCCAATAATCCTGCCAACAGGAATACTGATCAATTGTACTCAGGAATTAAAATAGCAGCTCTGATATTCAACCTGACAGAGCATCTGGCCCACTAAAGTCCATGGTCATTATTTGGAGTGGGGTATGGTATTAAGACCGATATTTCAGCCTGACCAAACAAAATACCAGTTATTTAGGCAGTATTGTGGCTTTAAGCCAATAAAATGTAAGTAATAGAATTCCCCTGTTTTCTTACAGGATATAAGCACAAAGGAAGAAACATATAGTAACATAGTAATTAAGGTTGAATAAAGACATATGTCCATCAAGTCCAACCTATTCACTTTTTTTTTTTTTTAACCCTACCTAACAGTTGATCCAGAGGAAGGCAAAAAACCCCAGCCAAAAAGGGGGAAAAAATTCCTTCCTGACTCCAAACGGCAATCGGAAAGTATGCCTAGATCAACCAGATCTATATGCATTAATACCAGTAATTCTCAATATTTTTTAGTTTTAGAAACTTATCCAGGCCTTTTTTAAAGTTATTCAATGAACTTGCCATTACCACATCTGCTGGAAGACAGTTCCACAGTTTCACCGTTCTCATTGTAAAGAAACCCTTCCTAACCTGAAGATGAAACTTCTTTTCTTCAAACCTTAAAGGATGTCCACGTGTCCTCTGATATGACCTATTAGTGAACAATGCACCAGAGAGCTCATTGTATGGGCCATTAATATATTTGTACAAGGTTATCATGTCCCCACGCAACCGCCGCTTCTCCAATGTAAACAGCCCTAACTTGTCTAATCTGCCTGCATATTCAAGCCCCTCCATTCCCCTTATTAATTTAGTTGCCCTTCTCTGAACTGCCTCAATTTCCAAGATGTCCCTTTTGTATATGGGATTCCAAAACTGCACCACATATTCCAAATGAGGCCTTACCAGTGCCTTGTAAAGAGGGAGAATAATATTTTTCTCTCTTGAATCTATTCCCCTTTTTATACAAGACAATATCTTGCTAGCTCTAGCTGTTGCTACCTGGCATTGTTTGCTACAGCTAAGTCTGTTATCTACCAGAACCCCCAAATCTTTTTCCATTTCAGATGCACTTAACACAGAGTTATTTATGGTGTAGGTGGCACAGGGATTATTAAATCCCAAATGCATCACCTTACATTTATCAACATTGAATCTCATCTGCCATTCTGCTGCCCATTTTGATAATCTATCTAGGTCTGCTTGCAGCACTTGCACATCATTGAAAGTTTCCACATCTCTGCATAGTTTAGTGTCATCAGCAAACACAGAGACCTTGCTCTCAATGCCCCCTTCTAAGTCATTTATAAACAGATTAAACAGAAGCGGCCCCAGCACAGAACCCTGAGGCACTCCGCTTAGAACTTTAGCCCAAATAGATGTAGCTCCATTTACCACCACTCTCTGTTTGCGGTCCAATAACCAGTTCTCTATCATATCATATCATATCATAACCTTAATAGGCTACGCACATGGGGATCACCAAAAACAGTAGACTGAGCTGCCGAGTACCATTCGACAATCTCTTTGGAACAGTGTAGCCTGCAAGTTATTATAGCTTGAGCTTGAGAAAGGACCGTGCGTCTAAAACATGTAGCACGTGTTTGTCTAAATAAAGCTTTTTATACAGAACAACAGTTCTGTGCATTTGTATGCTACACTGAATAGTACATTATATTGAAGAATCGACTACTTGCGGAGATATAGATAAATGTTGCATTCCCGATGTAATGTACATTGTTAGGATAACTACTGTTATTAATCTTCATGTGACCAGGGAACAGATTAACAAGCAATGTCTGGATCTTTTCAGCTGTCTTTGCAATGTAAACATCAGGATTTTCCCCTATACAAGATATTGGTCCTAGTGAGAGCATGGCTTATATAAGAGTTTGAAAGCTATATAGCCCTGCCATGCAAAATTTATAACCCACCATAACCCAAGGTACAGGGGCGTAACCCTATTTTTAACACCTAAAACACTCCATTAACAGAAGGCACTGATGATGCATACCTGGCAAAAATTAGATACTTCCCTGAAAACAATTCCGTTTTTTTCTAAACCTTTCCAAAAATGATTTGCAAATTCTGCATGTTGCATTAACCTGTGTTTGGTTACCCGTCTGTGTAGGGGTTGTGTGAGCAGAATGTTAAAGGGCATGTTCACCCCCAGCAAAACAATGTATATCTACCCAAACATTTGGGCTAGGCCCCACTAAACCACTTTCGGATTGGGATTTGTGATCTGATTGCGGTATTGGGAGTGCAGGAATGTAGTAGCCTATGGGACGAGTCCCACTATATGCGCTGTGCTTCTGTGTGGTAATGGAGTGCATGCGATCACCATTTTTGGTCCGTATCCCATTCACTCTGATAGGGTCCAGTCACCAAATCGCAGTGCCCGCACCACATTGTGAGGCCTAGCCCTTAGAGAGCTCACGCAGCTGCAAAGGAGGCTCTTCTATTTGCAGCAGTGACTGAACACTGTACCCCAGAAGAGACCAAATGTATGGCCAGCTTAAAGGGCAACTATACTGTAAACATTACTTTGCCTCATTTTAATCTATAATTAAACATATGTAAGTAGCCCTTACTCTGAATTGTGTGTGTTGCTACATATAATATAATCCATTACTTGTTTTGCTCATCATAAGTATTCCCCTTTCCACTCTTAAAAGACTCCTTTAATTTGACATGACTTTCTGTGAAGTCAAGCTTGCCCAGTAATCACTGGGAGGCAGCACTGGGAGAGGGAATTTCCCAACATGCAATTCACATTTATCAACTCTCACACTATTGTATTTACAGCAAAACATCACACAGCAGAAGGGCTTATGATCATAATGGACTTGATTGACAGCTGAAATGTAAGATGTATATACAAAGAAATAGGGGACAGATTAACAACAAAAAAAATGGTACAGTGATAGTTGGGAAGAATTATAGATTCCAGTAAAAAAAAAGACAAACATTTTATTTAGTAAAGTGGTCTTCTTTGTATATGAAAAACATACACTTCAATAGGAATATGGTAGCAAGAAGATAATTCAAACATCATATACTAGAAAAACACAAAGCACATGAAAAAAACAATTGTGCGTAGTTCCAAAACGTGTTATTTATAGATCTGTGTATACAATAGGTGGTGTTGCTTTGAGAGATGCTTACTGCACCTACGTAAATGCACATGTAACTATAGAATCTTCCTTGAAACCTGTATGCAGCATTTCAAATACATTTCATGCTATCCAAAAGTCTAGCAATACTGCCACCTACTGGCCACTTTATAAATATGTGCAAGGAAATTCTGCATTCATAGATTAATTGGTATTACTTGAGGCTCATATTTACAGCTTCTGCCTGACAAGCATTTAAAGAGTAATTAATCTACACGAAGATGGAACTACTGAACTTCAGTAAATGCATCGCTTTATCAAAATGATTTAAACTCTCTGCAATCAGGTCGTGTATTTTAACAGCTTGGCTTAACCTTAATTAATATGCGCTCCATTTCAAAATATCCTTTCCACCATAAAATATATATATCTACACATTATATTCATCTAGAACATTGTAGGAAATAAAATTTGAATGCAGTACGGCTTTTGCAACTATTAAAAAGAAATAAAAACTCAGGAACCAATTTTGATAATACCGTATATACTCGAGTATAAGTCGAATTTTTCAGGCTTTAAAGTTAGCCTGAAAACCTAACCTCGATACTCGGGTCAAGTCCTAATTTAGATCCAAATTCTGCAATTGCGGATAGTAACCAGTAGGTGGTGCTGTGTTAACCTGCATAGAAAGTTACAGGAGCTGTTCTGCCTTTACAATCCTTCCTGCTTCCTGTAGTCTGGCTGCTGGACTCATTCAGCACTGTCACTGCTCATCTGGATGCTGTAAATCTGATGGTCTCCTCAGTTTGGGGCAAAAAACAGCTGCTAGTTCAGTGCAAATGACAGCTTGAAACTACAACTCTCATGTGACATTTTTAACTATTGGGATCAGAGAGTCCTTTACTAAAAGGGGATCAGAGAGTCCTTTACTATATGGGGGCCAGAGGGCCCTTTACAATATGGGGATCAGTAGCATTGTAAATGATGGTAACTTAATTAAAAGTTTACTGAACCTTGCCACTCCACATGTTTAGAATGAAACTCCCAGCAACAAAGCATGCTGGGAGTTGTAGTTTCCAAACATCTGGTGTGACAAGGAATTGGGGGTTACTGGTACTTGATTTGGCTATTACTGTATGGGATTCATGTATGGGAATTCTGCTGTCCATTTAAATTTTCTACCCTCGGCTTATACTCGAGTCAATCAGTTTTTACAAATTCTTCAGGTAAAAATAGGTACCTCGACTTATACTCGGATCGACTTATACTCGAGTATATACGCTAGTTAGCAGCTGTCATGGATTTACCGCATATACGAGTATAAATCAAGGTTTTCAGGCTTTGAAAATAGCCTGAAAATTGAACCTCTGTTTATACTCAGTTCAATCACTTGCTTTCTCAGTAATCCTGTGGCTGCTTGCTCCACATTCTCTGATCCGCCAGCTAACGTCACTACTCAACGCCTGTCTCACTTCCCTGCCTAGTAGCAGTGACGTCAGGCAGAGGAAGTGGAGCGAGCGGCCGCCAGATTACCGAGAAGGATCGCCCAGGCAAGTTAACACTGAACTGAGGGGGCTCTCTGTTTATACCTTCGTTTATACTGGGGTCAGTTTATACTTTATATATACGGTAAAGATGACATCAGAACTGTGGGAGCATCTAGATGTACCAGATATAGTCTCCAACATGGGTGTGAAAAGTCACATCCGATGTGGATACGGTACATAGACACGTATTGTTGCTATGGAACGGTCCAAAGAAGGAGTTGGAGACATTTGTCAAAACTCTAATGTAAATAACCGCAATATCAAATTAACATATGAGGCGAGTGAACAGGAAATCAATTTCCTGGATTTGAAAATACAGAAGGTGGGGGACAGGCTGATGACGTCCACATACCGTAAGTCAACGGCAGTAAATTCGCTGCTACATGCGAGCAGCCACCATCCGGCTAGCACTATAAAAGGGGTCCCAGTGGGGCAGTTCCTCCGGATTAGGAGGAATTGCTCGGAGGACAAGACTTTTGAAACACAGGCCCGAGATTTGGGAGAAAGATTGAAACAAAGAGGTTATAGCCAGAGTGTTCTACAAAAAGTTTTGGAAAGGGCCCAAGAAACAACACAACAGGACCTGTTGTTTGGTAGGAAGCCATTAGGCGACACACAAAACATAAAATCAGATTGGTTTCCCCTTACAACCAGGAGTGGGATACACTTAAAAAGATCTTATGCAAACACTGGTACCTGCTGGCGGAGATACCGAATAGGGGACAAGGTGGGTAAAAACCCTTGCTAACAGCAAAGAGGTCTCGCAACCTGAGGATAAGCTCTGTAAGAGTCACTATGTGGACACATCCACAACCAGACAGACCTGGTTAAACAGCACGCCTATTAGGGGAATAGGAGATGTGGGAAGTGCACATTTTGTGCTTTATGGAGGATAAAAGGGATTGCGTGAACATACCCTAGTGGAAAACATATAAGATCAATGAGTTGATAACATGTCAGACCACACAGGTAATATACATGGTTACCTGTGAGTGTGGCTCAAGATATGTAGGGAAAACACGCAGGAAGCTGTGTGTGCGAATAGGAGAACATATCCGAGCAATTAAAAGGGACACTCAACGCAGCAGCGTGGCTAAACATATGGTTGAGGTCCACAATAGCAGAACCCTGAATGTGAAATTTATGGGAATGCAAAGGATAAGTTTAGATATGAGGGTGGTAATCTACATAAGAAGTTGTTACAAGCAGAAACAAAATGGATATTTAATCTAAACACTGTAACTCCTTTCGGTATGAATGAGGAGATATCGTAGGCTTGTACCTGTACAAAATGGTTACCAGTAAATAAGCCTCAGTGGAGTGGTTACGTAAGGAGGAATCCACTGGGTGGATCTCCTGTGGTATAACTGTGTCAGTCGATTATTGCAATAATGTATAATGTTATTGGTATGTATATTGGTGGGTAATAGGATCCACTGTTAAACCAACTACTCTTGCCTCAGGTGTAAATTAGAACCTGGTAAATGACAATGTGGCTTTAATTGGAACAGATATAAGGAGGATAAGGGTAGTGACGTAGTACCCTGAGGAAGCCCTGGTGGGAAACCCTGTGGGGGTGAAACGTACGTAGGTGCAGGTGGAAATCTCCGAGTACGATTGCTCCAAATGGTGTGGAACTGAACAGTACACTCGAGTAGTACACATCTTGGCCGCCCCCTGTGCGGGACAGGCTGTGTGGCCGGGTGAAGATCGGAGGAACACACAGTGAGGGGCGGCGACGATACACCAGTGAAGGAGAGGGTGAGCAGCGAGAGCCCTCAGCCACGTGGGAACGCAGTCCCGTTCCACACACCGTAAACCCGGGGGTTTGTGAGTATCTATAACACTAATAATTATCTACAGCGGGTTTTGCTTTATAGGTTCGAGACTCTGTAGCTCCACACCTACACTGGTTTTTGGGTGGATCGGGAAGGAATTCCATATTTTGAAATTTTAAGTTGGTTCGGGGGACGCCCCGTATGTTGTCGGATTTCATAATGGTTTATTGTGTATATTTATGTGTACTGTGTATTGTGTATGTATATGAATCAATAAAATTTTCACGTAGCTGTCTAACATGCCTGTGCCCTGATAAAGTGTACTTTGGGGAACTTGGGTCCCCTCGTTTGTATTGGTAAGTATTTATATCACTAAGCACCCACCTCACAGGTGTGGCACGACAGCCTATTCAATTTGTGCAGCTAGGATACTGGGTTGGATATGTTATTATTTAGCAGTACAGCTTCTAATCCTTCTCCTACTGCCGATTATAAACCAGATGCATCCAAACTGTAACAGGCTAGAGGGAAGATATTGAACCTCAATACCTGAAGATACTCCATCAGCATTACCAACTCCACAAGGCCTCAGGGCTTCACCTAGGACTTTAATACGCAGAGTTTCTTTATTACTAGGCCATGTGTTACTGTACCATGCACTAGTTTTTGTTCTACTTGCTTTACCGAATTGATGGAAGGTAATCTCCCCATTTGGTTTTCTGTGAATTAATTATGGATGTACTATAAAGTCATAACTTATAAATAGTCTTTCATAAACCAATATTGTTAAAAAAATTTAAATCCTCTTAGGTTTGAACTCTGGATGTTATTTAGCTTTCAGAATCCAATTGTTTCTATATAATTGTATACAAGTGACGTGACTAAGTAAGCTTCCATTTTGAATGCACCACCGCAGGCAAGTAAAATGGCTCCCCCCCAGTGAACCTATGTAGTCACATACAGTCTAACTGTAATAAAATAAAGCAGGAAAATGACATGAATTACATGCAAAAAAAACAAACACATCATGTTCTTAGTTTAGATCATGAAGACATGTAAGGAATTCCCCACCATGAGTTTAATAGTTGTGGACTAGCTCCCTAGAGCTTGCATAGTTTATATTATTTATTCCTACCCACATGTGAATATTTAATCTAAATATATTTCAATTATTTACAGAACATTGGAAATATTACAATAATACATCCAGCAGGAGCTGGTTTTATTACAAGGGGAGGTGTACTGTTATGCCTGATAGGACTACAATCCCTTGATAAACAATAAATCAACCTAATATATTAATCTAGAACCAGAGACCTGCAGTTACTTTAATAAAACATGACACTTCGCCTTCGTCAGGAGAATCATGATAACATACGTGCAGAATTAAATTATTATTGGGTTGAAGCTGATGCTAGATTTGTAAACCAGGTTTTATTTCACAAAACCTGGTACAAATGGGCATATCTTTGCCCAATAATCCTGCCAACAGGAATACTGATCAATTGTACTCAGGAATTAAAATAGCATCTCGATATTCAACCTGACAGAGCATCTGGCCCACTAAAGTCCATGGTCATTATTTGGAGTGGGGTATGGTATTAAGACCGATATTTCAGCCTGACCAAACAAAATACCAGTTATTTAGGCAGTATTGTGGCTTTAGCCAATAAAATGTAAGTAATAATTCCCCTGTTTTCTTACAGGATATAAGCACAAAGGAAGAAACATATAGTAACATAGTAATAAAGGTTGAATAAAGACATATGTCCATCAAGTCCAACCTATTCACTTTTTTTTTTTTTACCCTACCTAACAGTTGATCCAGGGAGCAAAAAAACCCCAGCCAAAAGGGGGAAAAAATTCCTTCCTGACTCCAAACGGCAATCGGAAAGTATGCCTAGATCAACCAGATCTATATGCATTAATACCAGTAATTCTCATATTTTTTTAGTTTTAGAAACTTATCCAGGCCTTTTTTAAAGTTATTCAATGAACTTGCCATTACCACATCTGCTGGAAGACAGTTCCCACAGTTTCAACCGTTCTCATTGTAAGAAACCCTTCCTAACCTGAAGATGAAACTTCTTTTCTTCAAACCTTAAAGGATGTCCCCGTGTCCTCTGATATGACCTATTAGTGAACAATGCACCAGAGAGCTCATTGTATGGGCCATTAATATATTTGTACAAGGTTATCATGTCCCCACGCAACCGCCGCTTCTCCATGTAAACAGCCCTAACTTGTCTAATCTGCCTGCATATTCAAGCCCCTCCTTCCCCTTATTAATTTAGTTGCCCTTCTCTGAACTGCCTCAATTTCCAAGATGTCCCTTTTGTATATGGGATTCCAAAACTGCACCACATATTCCAAATGAGGCCTTACCAGTGCTTGTAAAGAGGGAGAATAATATTTTTCTCTCTTGAATCTATTCCCCTTTTTATACAAGACAATATCTTGCTAGCTCTAGCTGTTGCTACCTGGCATTGTTTGCTACAGCTAAGTCTGTTATCTACCAGAATCCCCAAATCTTTTTCCATTACAGTGAACTTAACACAGAGTTATTTATGGTGTAGATGGCACAGGGATTATTAAATCCCAAATGCATCACCTTACATTTATCAACATTGAATCTCATCTGCCATTCTGCTGCCCATTTTGATAATCTATCTAGTCTGCTTGCGCACTTGCACATCATTGAAAGTTTCCACATCTCTGCATAGTTGTAGTCATCAGCAAACACAGAGACCTTGCTCTCAATGCCCCCTTCTAAGTCATTTATAAACAGATTAAACAGAAGCGGCCCCAGCACAGAACCCTGAGGCACTCCGCTTAGAACTTTAGCCCAAAGATGTAGCTCCATTTACCACCACTCTCTGTTTGCGGTCCAATAACCAGTTCTCTATCATATCATATCAATCATACCTTATAGGCTACCACATGGGGATCACCAAAAACAGTAGACTGAGCTGCCGAGTACCATTCGACAATCTCTTTGGAACAGTGTAGCCTGCAAGTTATTATAGCTTGAGCTTGAGAAAGGACCGTGCGTCTAAACAATGTAGCACGTGTTTGTGTCTAATAAAGCTTTTTATACAGAACAACAGTTCTGTGCATTTGTATGCTACACTGAATAGTACATTATATTGAAGAATCGACTACTTGCGGAGATATAGATAATGTTTGCATTCCCGATGTAATGTACATTGTTAGGATAACTACTGTTATTAATCTTCATGTGACCAGGGAACAGATTAACAAGCAATGTCTGGATCTTTTCAGCTGTCTTTGCAATGTAAACATCAGAGTTTCCCCTATACAAGATATTGGTCCTAGTGAGAGCATGGCTTATAAGAGTTTGAAAGCTATATAGCCCTGCCATGCAAAATTTATAACCCACCATAACCCAAGGTACGGGGCGTAACCCTATTTTTACACCCTAAAACACTCCATTAACAGAAGGCACTGATGATGCATACCTGGCAAAAATTAGATACTTCCCTGAAAACAATCCCGTTTTTTTCTAAACCTTTCCAAAAATGATTTGCAAATTCTGCATGTTGCATTAACCTGTGTTTGGTTACCCGTCTGTGTAGGGGTTGTGTGAGCAGAATGTTAAAGGGCATGTTCACCCCCACAAAACATGTATATCACCAAAACATTTGGGCTAGGCCCCACTAAACCACTTTCGGATTGGGATTTGTGATCTGATTGCGGTATTGGGAGTGCAGGAATGTATAGCCATGGGACGAGTCCCACTATATCGCTGTGCTTCTGTGTGAATGGAGTGCATGCGTACCATTTTTGGTCCGTATCCCATTCACTCTGATAGGGTCCAGTCACCAAATCGCAGTGCCCGCACCACATTGTGAGGCCTAGCCCTTAGAAGCTCACGCAGCTGCAAAGGAGGCTCTTCTATTTGCAGCAGTGACTGAACACTGTACCCCAGAAGAGACCAATGTTATGGCCAGCTTAAAGGGCACTATACTGTAAACATTACTTTGCCTCATTTTAATCTATAATTAAACATTTTAAGTAGCCCTTACTCTGAATTGTGTGTGTTGCTACATATAATATAATCCATTACTTGTTTTGCTCATCATAAGTATTCCCCTTTCCACTCTTAAAGACTCCTTTAATTTGACATGACTTTCTGTGAAGTCAAGCTTGCCGCAGTAATCACTGGGAGGCAGCACTGGAGAGGGAATTTCCAACATGCAATTCACATTTATCAACTCTCACACTATTGTATTTACAGCAAAACATCACACAGCAGAAGGGCTTATGATCATAATGGACTTGATTGACAGCTGAAATGTAAGATGTATATACAAGAAATAGGGGACAGATTAACAACAAAAAAAATGGTACAGTGATAGTTGGAAGAATTATAGATTCCAGTAAAAAAAAACAAACATTTATTTAGTAAAGTGGTCTTCTTTGTATATGAAAAACATACACTTCAATAGGAATATGGTAGCAAGAAGATAATTCAAACATCATATACTAGAAAAACACAAACACATGAAAAAAACAATTGTGCTTAGTTCCAAAACGTGTTATTTATAGATCTGTGTATACAATAGGTGGTGTTGCTTTGAGAGATGCTTCTGCACCTACGTAAATGCACATGTAACTATAGAATCTTCCTTGAAACCTGTATGCAGCATTTCAAATACATTTCATGCTATCCAAAGTCTAGCAATACTGCCACCTACTGGCCACTTTATAATATGTGCAAGGAAATTCTGCATTCATAGATTAATTGGTATTACTTGAGGCTCATATTTACAGCTTCTGCCTGACAAGCATTTAAAGAGTAATTAATCTACACGAAGATGGAACTACTGAACTTCAGTAAATGCATCGCTTTATCAAATTGATTTAAAACTCTCTGCAATCAGGTCGTGTATTTTAACAGCTTGGCTTAACCTTAATTATATGCGCTCCATTTCAAAATATCCTTTCCACCATAAAATATATATATCTACACATTTATTCATCTAGAACATTGTAGGAAATAAAATTTGAATGCAGTACGGCTTTTGCAACTATTAAAAGAAATAAAAACTCAGGAACCAATTTTGTAATACCGTTATATCTCAGTATAAGTCGAATTTTTCAGGCTTTAAAGTTAGCCTGAAAACCTAACCTCGATACTCGGGTCAAGTCCTAATTTAGATCCAAATTCTGCAATTGCGGATAGTAACCAGTAGGTGGTGCTGTGTTAACCTGCTAGAAAGTTACAGGAGCTGTTCTGCCTTTACAATCCTTCCTGCTTCCTGTAGTCTGGCTGCTGGACTCATTCAGCACTGTCACTGCTCATCTGGATGCTGTAATCTGATGGTCTCCTCATGTTTGGGCAAAAAACAGCTGCTAGTTCAGTGCAAATGACAGCTTGAAACTACAACTCTCATGTGACATTTTTAACTATTGGGATCAGAGAGTCCTTTACAAAGGGGATCAGAGTGCCCTTTACTAGATGGGGGCCAAGGCCCTTTACATATGGGGATCAGTAGAATTGTAATGATGGTAACTTCATAAAAGTTTACTGAACCATGCCACTCCACATGTTTAGAATGAAACTCCGCACACAAAGCATGCTGGGAGTTGTAGTTTCCAAACATCTGGGGGCCAAGGAATTGGGGTTACTGGTACTGATTTGGCTTTACTGTATGGGATTCATGTATGGAATTCTGCTGTCCATTTAAGGGCAACTTTTCTACCCCTCGACTTATACTCGAGTCATCAGTTTTTACAAATTCTTCAGGTAAAAATAGGTACCTCGACTTATACTCGGATCGACTTATATTCGAGTATATACGGTAGTTCATATTGCATTTAATTAAAAAAAACAAAAACCATAAAAAGCTTTAAAGAAAACAGGCTCTTTCCTAGGGCTAAGACTGCGTACACACGGGATAATATTCCCATCACAGACTATTGGTTAGTAATCTGTCTAAAGCTGGGTACACACATTAACGATTAAGCCCCGATACCGTCGGATCCGACGTTATCGGGGTTTTTTTTTTTTTTTTTTTTTTTTTTTTTTTTTTTTTTTTTTTTTTTGTTTTTGTTTTTTTTTTTTTTTTTTTTGTTTTTTTTTTTTTTTTTTTTTTTTTTGTTTTTTTTTTTTTCTTATTCTGATGTCACTCTTTACCGATATATAAAGTATAAACTGACCCCATATAAACGTAAGGTATAAAACAGAGAGCCACCTCAGTTCAGTTGTACCTTGCCCTGGGCGATCCTTGCTCGGGTTAATCTGGCGGCCGCGGAGCGCCACTCCACTCCTCTGCCTGACGTCACTGGCTATCTACTAGCAGGGAAGGGAGGACAGGCGTTGAGTAGTGACGTTAGTCTGCGCGGATCAGAGATGTGAGCAAGGCCAGCCAAGCAGATTACTGAGGAAGCAAAGTGATTGAACTGAGTAAGAACAGTAGGTTCAAGTTTCAGGCTATGTTCTCAAAGGCCTGAAAACTTGATTATACTGCGTAATTGCGGTAAATCCATGACAGCGTGCTAACTAGCGTATATACTCGAGTATAAGTCGATCCGAGTATAAGTCGAGGTAGCCTATTTTTACCTGAAGAATTTGTAAAAAACTGATTGACTCGAGTATAAGCCAGGGTCGGAGAAAATTTAATGGACAGCAGAATTCCCATACATGAATCCCATACAGTAATGCCAAATCAGTACCAGTAACCCCAATTCCTTGGTCACACCCAGATGTTTGGAAACTACACTCCCAGCATGCTTTGTTGCTGGGAGTTTCATTCTAAACGTGGAGTGGCAAGGTTCAGTAAACTTTTAATTGAAGTTACCATCATTTACAATGCTACTGATCCCCATATGTAAAGGAAAGGGCCCTCTGGCCCATATAGTAAAGGACTCTCTGATCCCCTTTAGTAAAGACTCTCCTGATCCCAATAGTTAAAAAGTCACATGAGATTGTAGTTTCAGCTGTCATTTGCACTGAACTAGCAGCTGTTTTTTGCCCAAACAGGAGGAGACCATCAGATTTACAGCATCCAGATGACAGTGACAGTGCTGAATGTAGTCCAGCAGCCAGACTACAGGAAGCAGGAAGGATTGTAAAGGCAGAACAGCTCTGTACTTTCTGATGCAGTTAACACAGCACCACCTACTGTTACTATCCGCAATTGCAGAATTTGGATCTAAATTAGGACTTGACCCGAGTATAGTCGATGTTAGGTTTTCAGGCTAACTTTAAAGCCTGAAAATTCGACTTATACTCGAGTATAACGGTAATCAGGATCGCAGAAAGAGAGGGGTAAGAACAACCTAGCGCATTTCAGTTGCCAGTATTTGTATGCTCTGCTTCTACTTGCAGTTTTGCGTTTGGGAAGGCAATTTACACCAATATACGATTTCTTATTTAGGGTTATCTTGCCCTTTTAAATCTTTTGAGTTCATCATAGTGGAGGACTAGTTCACAGGTAGACAGATTATCAGACGCAACCGTGTGTCGTCTGAATTATTTTTTAGCAACATATCAACAACTGTGTTAGCAACCATAACAGACATTTATAGTATAGTTTGAGAAATTCTGGCGTAGGTCGTTAGCACTTTTTATGTTTCCTGCCTGATGAACTTGGAATATAATTTGTTAAAAACATGTCGGTGTGAGGTCCTGAATGCGTTTTCACAGATTACAGGTTTATTTGATGTTCACTTTTCAAATACGGGAATCTGGTCATAGGCAAACTAAATTGTCCTCATGTGGCTAAATTCCTGTAGTCTTCATTGTTATACTGAACACCTTGTTTTTGGTTTTAGGATTACTTTTGTCTACAGAAAATCAATGTAACCCAATCTAATCCAGCATGTCTTTATTTTTAAGGACAACTACACTATAAAATAATGACAGTTTCTACTAATAGTACTGTACTGTATCATTTATTCAACAGGAGGATATCCACCATCTACTAATAGTACTGTGCTGTATCATTTATTCAACAGGAGGATACCAATTGACTGAATATTAGTGCCCTAGCTGCCTCCTCTATTCTCCTTTATATGCATTACTTCACCCAGATACTGCCATGCCAAGGTTATTATTGTAAACATAAAAAAAACCAAAATGAAATATTAAAGGGGAAGTGAAGCCCAAGTAACTTTTTGGTTAGGATTTTGCTACTTTGTCTAACCTAAAAGTCCCTTCACCCCTTAACAGCTAAACATAGTCAAATCCTTTCTACATGGAAACTTGCAGGAGCTCCGAGTCTAGTTGTAGGTAATAGAACCAGATTTTGCTGTGCACCAAACACGAGCTGCATCTCAGGTTTACTCGATCTTAGCAAGTCTCAGGGATCAGTTTTCCAGCCTTAAAAATGTCTCCCAAATTAACTCCTGCTAAAATGCTAGTTATGCTTATTTACGATGATATAAGGCTGCTTTGTTACACACAGATGTTCCTTCACATGTAAGACAGGCAGAATAATTATACACACAAGAAATATACCAGTCTACTACAAAGAATAGCTCACAAAATATGGAAGAAAAAGTTTTTTTTAGATATGGTATGTCCACATTCACCTTTAACTAAAGAATGGTCTATAAAATGAAAGAGAAATACATCAATCTGTGGCTTGCAAACCAAGCATCAACAAACTATGCAAAGAGAACCCACCAAACAATAAGAGAACTCCAAAAAATTCCCCAAAAAAACCCCAAAACTACAGCTACAGCAAAACTGCTTACAGAAATGATAAACCGCAGATGTTTCAGATTGGATATCTAATTAAATAGGGGGCAGATTAATAAAAAAACAGTACAGTGATGTTGGGATGAATTATAGTTTCCACTAATGGGCAATTTAAAAAAACGAATTTCCAGTGTACTACCCTTTAACTCAGGGTGGACATCTTTACTTTAAAAAAAGGATATCTTTACTTTAAAAAAATCGAATTTTCAAAACAAAGATACAGCAAGATCCAACTCTCCAACTCTCCTCCAAATCTTTCTTCAGATTTAAATCTGAGCTGTAGATTCTGAGAAATCATCATTTGAAATCACAAATTTACGGGAAAGACCTGTCACTCAGAAGCAGAAATTGTAATATGTGACCCAAGCTTAACTGCCTGCCAGCACACTTTCTGCAACAATTAAGAGAATCAGCAGAGAAAAGGCAGGGAGGAGAGTATGTAATTAGAGCAGTGTCCATGGTGTGGACTGTGCAGAACTTATACCGTATATACTCGAGTATAAGTCGAGGATTTCAGGCTGTAAAACAGCCTGAAAACTGAACCTCGACTTAACTCGTGTCAGTCACTCACTTGATGAGGAATACGGCGTGCCCGCATTCACTGATGGTTGCATCCACTGACGTCACCGGGAAATGAGACGGCCCGAGTACTGACGTCATGGATGCGACATCAGTGCATGCGGCAGCCGGATTCCTCCATCAAGTGAGTAATGTCGGGGCCCGGACTCTCCTTCAACTGTGAAAGCACCCACAGCACCCGGAAAAAGGTAAGTCTGCATAAAAAAACTGTACTGTAGTGGAAGGGTGGGTACTGTATTGGCAGGGAATAGGGTTTTATTCCTGGGGGTGGGGGGAGTCATTTGGGTCAGGGACAGGATAGGTAAGGTAAGAACTGTACTGTACTGTAGTGGAAGGGTCATATTTTTTACCCTCGACTTATATCGAGTCAACCCGTTTTTTCTAATTTTTGAGATAAAAATAGGTACCTCGACTTATACTCGGGTCGCTTATACTCAGTATATACGGTAGTGACGCAGACACACAAGAAGGCAGTAAGTAAGGGTGGGGGGGATTAGAGATACATCACTAAAACATTAAAATTAATGACAAAGCAAACAGATAAATATGTGAGTACCACTATTATTTCTCTCAAACTGTAGTTTCAGAAAATGTTAAGTGTTTTCAATGAGTATAGTGACCCTTTAAATTTCAAGGCAGCCGCACGAGAAACTACTGTTGTTAAGGGCTGGACATTCTCATTATAGAGATAGATTCTCATTATAGAGATTGCACAAACTGCATTTAAGGGGGAAAAACAGATTAAACTTATATGGCTTATGGATATTTTCTCTTTATTTGCAATTTTTAATTGAAGGGTGCAATATTTTTTGGTCCATTCCATCAAATTCAATTATACTATCTATATTTTTTTATATAATAAACCTATTTTATATTAAGATGAATTATCCCACCCTAAGACAATCATTAATATTTTTTGGGAGTACACGGCTAGTAGCAAGGGGGTCTAGAGCAAGGGGGCCATTTGGCCTCCGGGTCTTCCTTTGCAGATCTGCCTAACAAATAGCTTTATATCGTTATGTGTGTACGCTCGTTTCCCGAACGAGCGCACGGCCGCTGAACGATCGGGTCAGCCGAACGCTCGTTCAGGAAAGGCCAAAAATTTTCATCGGCTGCGCTAGACTCCCTATAGAGGAAACACACAGTCCCGAGAGTTAGTTCATAGGGAGAACGCTCGGGACTGTGTGTATGCAGATCTTTGAAAGATGGCAGACAGGATCTTGCAGATCCTGTCTGTCATCTTTCAGAAATCTGTACTGTGTGTACCTAGCTTAATGGGAATTAAAGATGAGATTTTAGTTTTACCGTTCGGATTTTCATTTGTTTCAGATCAAAAAAACAATTGGGCTGTGTGCGGATTATATTTTAGCCAGATCAACAAAAATGTAAAATAGCAGTGGTCAAACAGGTGATAAAATGTGTACACAGGCTAAAGGTGGCCATACAGCATGTGTGCCAACAGGTCACAGTGGTAGCTGGCAGCACACATGCTGTGGGATCCCCACACACGGACCCGACCGATTCCAATACGCGGTATAGGGATCATTCGTCCGTGTGGCCATACACCACACAATCGTATCCCTTTACTTAAAGTAAAGGGAGCCGATACCGACCAACAGAGATTTTCTGTGGTGCCCAACTGACCGACTACGATCGTTCGTCAACAGCCCCTACACACTGAGGATAAAGGGTAAATTCCGTTGTTCCGTTGTATGGCCGCCTTAATTCATTGGATAGTCCAGTAAAAACTTGTTTATGGAGCCATCTATGGTATGGTAAGAATTTATTTCTCAATCTGTGCGGGATGACGTGTTCTTCCAGCGAGCAAGTCTTCCGTTGTGTTCCGAGTCCCAAAAAACATTACACGAACTGTAATAAAAATCTGTCGCTATCCCCTCTTCTATAAACCAATCTAAACATGCAGTGGCAACCAGATGCCCAGGCAGCAATCACCAAGGGGAAACATCACTCGCACACTGCAGCAGGACTGTTTATTATATTCGATGGGGCTTCATCAAATAAAGAGCCAACGTGTTCCGACTCGCTGGGTGACAGTTTTAGCACAATTTGTATCTGTTCTTTCATCTAACAAGTTATTGTTAATTTGCATTTTATTCATTTTAGTGTAGGTAAGCGATTCTGAATCGCAGGCCTAGAATTGCTTTCACCAAAGTGCTGTGTTGTGCAATGAAGGACGTTTTTGTAGGGCAGAACACCGCACCAAATGCCACAAAATACAGTGCATAACGCAGGTAAAACATTCCATTGCAATAAATCTGTATTTTATTTTTACAAAACATTTATTCATAGAAATAAAGAATAAGACGTAAAGAAACATTAATGACAAAATGTATTCATATCATGACATAATTAGTATTGACAAGCAGCTTTTATGAGAGTAAAACTATAGAAAAGTTACTATAAAGTCATTAAAGGGGGCAGATTTGAACAGATCACGTAGGTACACACCTGTAGATTCTTCTTCCAGACCGGCCATTCAACACTTCCAATTGGTCAGCCAGGACGAAGCACTGTTGGTCGCAGCAACAGTAGCCATGGAAGAAAGCTTGCCACAGCTGAGCTAGTGGTCCATAGAAGACCGCACACACGGCTGTGGTTTATGAACGAATGGTCGGCTGTGCCCGAACAAAGGAACACTCCAATATTTCAGTCCGATCGACCAATACACTGATATGTCTGTCAGTTGGGCAGAATTATAGGATGGTGTGTACCCAGCTATATGTAAGATTAGAACGAAGGCACACAAATAAATAAGTTGGAATGTTTAAATCACAACAACACAATTTCAGACACACCATTGTCTATGGCTGAAACTTCAAACCAAGGAAAAGTAGCAAGAAAGATCTTCAAAATGTTATGACCTGAATAGAACTAGTTTTAAGGGTCTGGATTTGTACCGATGAGAGAGATGTACAGATACTGATTCCATTAGATTCCATAAGAAATTCCTTCTGTGCTTTTAGAAAGACTTGCATGGAACACAAGGTTTTATAGTCATTTGGAATATTTAACATTCTTTTGCAAGCATCCATCATGATCGGTTTATCAAATATCTCTATTATAATACTATCTAGTATTATAACAGACATCCATACTACTAGTAATAAGATATGATATGCAGAACCTGCAATTCAATTTCTGCAGTGTGTACACAGAAGGTTATGGCTATCAAATGAAAACAGACTGTGGTGACATCACATGAACCAGTAAAAATGTGGTATATCCTGTATGTTGACGCTATATAAATCCACAATAATAATAATCCTGTGGCCTGCTTAGGGTTGATTAGTAGAACATCATGTGATGTCATATGGTTTAAGAATTTTCTTAAAATTCTAACATAACAGACATAGGTTGCTAGTGGTCCCCAATAGAGGATGAAACCTGTTAGGGCTTGGTCTATATGCTGGACTCTGCAGTAGTATACAAACAATGGTAGACAGAGCTGAGGCTGGTCACATATTAATTATGAAATTAAGATCACACATTAAGAAAAACTATATTAAAGCGCAAGCTTCCCAGCCCACATAGACAGATGAAATATAGGACTAATACTAATTCAACTGGTCACTAACATGAAAGAAATATACTGGGGAATTATAATGCATTGAATTAAAAACAAAGAGTATTTAATGGTCACAATTACATACCGTATATACTCGAGTTTAAGCTGAGGTACTTATTTTTACCTAAAAAAGGAGTACAACTGATTGACTCGAGTATAAGTCGAAGGGTTGACTTTCTCCCATACACAGCCCCATAGATGGTTCCACACACAGTTCTATAGAAATCCTCATACACAGCCCCATAGAAAGTGAAATACACAGCCCCATAGAAAGTCCAATACACAGCCATATAGAAAGTGAAATACACAGCCCCATAGAAAGTCCAATACACAGCCCCATAGAAAGTGAAAATATAAGACCCATAGAAAGTAAAATACACAGCCCCATAGAAAGTGAAATACACAGCCCCATAGAAAGTGAAATACACACCCCCATAGAAAGTCAATACACAGCCACATAGAAAGTCCAATACACCGCCCCATAGAAAGTCAATACACAGCCATATAGAAAGTGAAATACACCGCCCCATAGAAAGTACAATACACAGCCCCATAGAAAGTGAAATATACAGCCCCATAGAAAGTAAAATACACAGCCCCATAGAAAGTGAAATACACAGCCCCATAGAAAGTGAAATACACACCCCCATAGAAAGTGAAATACACAGCCCCATAGAAAGTCCAATACACAGCCACATAGAAAGTGAAATACACACCCCCATAGAAAGTCCAATACACAGCCACATAGAAGTCCAATACCACCAGCCAATAGCAAAGGAAATACACAGCCCCATAGAAAGTGAAATACACAGCCCCATAGAAAGTAAAATACACAGCCCCATAGAAAGTGAAATACACAGCCCCATAGAAAGTGAAATACACAGCCACATAGAAAGTCCAATACACAGCCACATAGAAAGTCCTCCACACAGGCCCATCTAGAAGTGAAATACACAGCCCCATAGAAAGTCCAATACACAGCCCCATAGAAAGTGAAATATACAGCCCCATAGAAAGTAAAATACACAGCCCCATAGAAAGTGAAATACACAGCCCCATAGAAAGTGAAATACACACCCCCATAGAAAGTGAAATACACAGCCCCATAGAAAGTCCAATACACAGCCACATAGAAAGTGAAATACACACCCCCATAGAAAGTCCAATACACAGCCACATAGAAAGTCCAATACACAGCCACATAGAAAGTGAAATACACAGCCCCATAGAAAGTATCCACAGCCCCATAGAAAGTAAAATACACAGCCCCATAGAAAGTGAAATACACAGCCCCATAGAAAGTGAAATACACAGCCACATAGAAAGTCCAATACACAGCCACATAGAAAGTGAAATACACAGCCCCATAGAAAGTGAAATACACAGCCCCATAGAAAGCCCCATACACAGCCCCATAGAAAGTAAAATACACAGCCCCATAGAAAGGAAATCACACCCCCATAGAAAGTGAAATACACAGCCCCATAAAATAGAAAGTCCAATACACAGCCACATAGAAAGTGAAATACACACCCCCATAGAAATCCAATACACAGCCACCATAGAAAGTCAATACACAGCCACATAGAAAGTGAAATACACAGCCCCATAGAAAAGTGAAATACACAGCCCCATAGAAGTAAAAATAAGCCACATAGAAAGTGAAATACACAGCCCCATAGAAAGTGAAATACACAGCCACATAGAAAGTCCAATACACAGCACATAGAAAGTGAAATACACAGCCCCATAGAAAGTGAAATACACAGCCCCATAGAAAGCCCCATACACAGCCCCATAGAAAGTAAAATACACAGCCCCATAGAAAGTAAAATACACAGCCCCATAGAAAGTGAAATACACAGCCACATAGAAAGTGAAATACACAGCCACATAGAAAGTGAAATACACAGCCCCATAGAAAGTGAAATACACAGCCACATAGAAAGGGCAATACACAGCCACATAGAAAGTGAAATACACAGCCCCATAGAAAGTCCAATACACAGCCACATAGAAAGTCCAATACACAGCCACATAGAAAGTCCAATACACAGCCCCATAGAAAGTCCAATACACAGCCCCATACACAGATGTGCCCTATATACCCTTTTCTGCAGCCTGAGATATTTGTAGAATCCTGTTTCTTCTCCCCCTTTTTCCCCTTGTGTACTTCCCAGGGTATAAAATTGCCAACAGATTCTAACTGAATACAACAGATATACCTGTAACACATAGAATCCTCTTGATTTCGGTGGGTTAGGTCCTGGTCACTCAGATCAGCCCAGACTGAGGGGGAAGGGGAAGGTCAAAAAAAGGGGGAGAAGCAACAGGATTCAGCTTTAAAATTCAGGCTGCACAGAAAGGTATGCAGGGCACATTTGTGTATGGGACTTTGTATGGGGCTGTGTATGGGCCTTTTTATGGGGCCGTGTATGGCACTTTGTATGGGGCTGTGTATGGGCCTTTTTATGGGGTCGTGTATGTCACTTTGTATGGGGCTGTGTATGGGACTTTCTATGGGGCCGTGTATGGCACTTTGTATGGGGCCGTGTATGGGCCTTTTTATGGGGCCGCGTATGGCACTTTGTATGGGGCTGTGTATGGCACTTTGTATGGGGCTGTGTATGGCACTTTGTATGGCACTTTGTACGGGGATGTGTATGGCACTTTGTACGGGGCTGTGTATGGCACTTTGTATGGGGCTGTGTATGGCACTTTGTATGGGGCTGTGTATGGCACTTTGTATGGGGCTGTGTATGGCACTTTGCAGGGCCACATCTACCATTAAGCAGAGTGAGACATTTGTCTCAGGTGGCACCCCTGCACTGAAGAAGAAATTCGGCTGTGATGGAGAATTTTTTTCCCCCCTTGACTTTAGTTAATTTGTTAGGCTAGATAGGGCCCTGCTGAAAGAGTCTACCTTGACGTGGTGGCAGGCTTACAAATCTTTGGCTAAAATCTTTTATACTACAGAAATTATGGCATTTCTAATGTATTGTAAAAGTTGAACCAAGCACAGGCTATAAAATAAGTTATTTGGTTTGAGCAACAAAAACTTGAAAGGAGCAATATGGTAGTGGAAACACAAGCTGTTTGAGAAAATGGATGTAATATCTGTTTCAAGTAATTTACATTATTGCTAATTGACTTTCTGAGAAACTGCCCATTGACAAAACCACGCTCTCCGACAAAGCTACACACACTTTAACGCAATAACGGAAATAATCAAGGGCGGCATTCAAAAGTTTGGCTCAGGCAGCAAAAACCTTAGAAGTGCCCCTGGCACTTTGTATGGGGCTGTGTAAGGGCTGAATATGGATGTCACTTTAGGTAGATTAATAATCAGAGGGGACAATATATTTTAACCATCCTGTGGGCACCTGGGTCTCATTAGTATTACAATCACTTCCTGGATTGGACAGGTACTGTCTGGAAGATTCTAACATGTCCACTCTTTGCATTCGATATTACAGTCTTAAAATAAATTACAAACCACGATCCAGCTGGGAAACGTAATGGGACCTTTAGAATGTAAAACCGATACAATAATTGATGTTACAATCAATTCAACATTCATGTCAGATTGAAAAACAAACTGATTTTATGCCAAGCCAGTGTATGACAAGCATTACAGATTATTGCCAAACACCCTGAACTGGGCAACACTTCCTGCTAGTCTGTGGTTGGTTTATCCAGTGATAAAACTATTTCATGAATGGAATATTACTTATCTGAGAATCTCAGAGCTGCCAGCACCATCATATTATTCACGTTTCATTCCAACCACATATCCTAATAAGAAAACCAGCGACATTCTCATACAAGACAAGGCACTGCTTATAAAGTAATTAAATCCATAAACTTCTGCACTTCTAATAATAGTAAGACTAGTTTACCCTGAGAAATACATACAAGCAGTCTAAGTGATAGAATTAGTAGTTATTCCATTAACCCCAGGAGACATATAACCTACATGATAACCCACGCCTCCAGGGCCATTATCTCTAACCCCCAGTCTTGTTTAATTCATTTCCTACAGACTGACATAACAATTTCAGCATTTTATGGACTTTTCAACTAGGCTAATCATGTCAAAAATAGTCTCCACAATACTGTGAACTAGTTAATTACATATTATCTTTCATTAAAGGGTATGTCCACCCCCAACTGAAATTTGACCCAATGTTGGGCAAACTGTGTAGTGTTAAATAACCCTTACCTTCCTCTGCGGCTGCATATGGTTGTCCTGCAGGGCCGAAATACAAGCCAGGAAACTGAAGAGTAGGTGTAATCTGTTTCTGCCTATAACTGTGCCTCTGAAAGGTTTCTGGCATGTGCAGTGGAGTTTTTCCCACTCCCTCTGGTTGCCTCCTGCTGCTGTTCTGTGCACGGAAGCAGCAGCAGAAGGAAGCCAATGGAACGAGGGCTGGTAATTATATTTTGGAGCCGATTTGACACATATTAACCTATCGAATTCTATGTTTGGGGGGGATTTCATGCAACATCTTCAGTTTTTGAGCGGGGGGGGGGGGTTTGGGGGCGGACATGCCCTTTAAACCTTTCCATTAAAAAAGTATACAATAATCAAACATTTTGCTAATATTAACTACACAAATACATATGAAAACATATATAACATTTCCAGTGTACCAATCTAATTCAAGTATTTACATGACTTAATATAAAGTCTATGAAATGTTCCAAGTATATTTTCAAGTTTCATCCACTATTTAGCAGAATCCGAAATCCACAGCACAAGCAACCAAACATTCATTACGTACGTGTCAAACAAAGACTGACCTTTAACAGCCAAAGATGGAAACGGAAAATGTTTGTGCAAATACTGATAAAGTCTTGGGGAGAGGATTCAGTGTGTTCTAGCTTTTACCTGTAAGGAGTCAGGTTTTCAGGTTGGAAATAACAGCCCAACCCTGATAAGAGGAAAAGCTACAGTCGAAAGCTCCGGGTTCTATGAAATTGGAAAGGTCGTTTCAGGGTGAAGAATGAGAATTGGGATTTAAGGCTTGTTTTTTCTGGGAAAAGTGCTGCTTCACATTCTGGGGTAGGAAGTCGTTCCTTGTATATCTGTGGGTAGGCTTTCTGGAACTAAACAAAAGGGAAAATCTGTTATAAAGAGCAAGAACAGGTACAAGTTAACATAGGCCTGTCACTATTATATGTATGGTCAATGTAAGTCATATGTGCTCAACGTGTGGCCACAGTGGCCTGTTCAGAAAAGATTGCAGTCCACAGGACCATTTGGTGGGTGTGGCTATAAGCAGGACTGTGTAGAGATCAGTACCAGGCCTGGATAGAGCAAGGGTGGGGCCAAGAAAGATGCCCTGTTACTGGCCAGGGGGCCACTAGTATGGCCACAAGCCTAAGATTATTAGGTATATATATTAGGTAATGCTTAAAAGAAAAGGCCATAATAGGTGCCACACAGGTACCTGAAGATATACGACAGGCACAGCACGGTTATCTATTGCCCTGATCGACTGCAGGTCACATTCATATGACAATGACAAGTTACTGCTTTGTTCACAAAATAATTTCTTATTGGTTCATTTTGAATAATGTTTTTTCATGAAACTAACAGGTTCTTTAAATATTAATTTCCTGTTTAATTTGTTCCCTTTGTCCTTAATCTGTTGCATAAAATAAAATAATGTAAATGAAAAATCAAACAGTACGTTGAATTGAAATGTATTAGAATATATATACAAAGAATATTTGAATGTGCAGGTGAATGTTATATGTAAACAGGCCCATTGTCCTTTGATGGCAATTTGACCCCTTTGGGTCACTGTACCGATAAGGTTACAAAGCACGCCCATGTGAATTGCTTATAATCATATTAAATGGCTTATTTACAATTGGGTCACGTAAGTTAAGCTGGGTACATACAGTAGCGATAAAGGGCTTGTAAGGCGTGTACGTCTGTAACGACCATTTCCGATGAACGCTCTGTGTCAGCATCTGAAATTATCCATCGCTTGCGGTTGTCTCCCTATACTAAAGTAAAGGGAGTTGTCCGCGATTGTTAGTTGTGTGGCATTGTGATCACAGGAACGACAAATAGCAAGGGTGGCACAAATAATAACTTTATTGATATAGACCACACAGCATCTCAGTAAGAGTGAGATGCTGTGAGATGGGAGATGCTGTGTGGTCTATATCAATAAAGTTATAATTTGGAGTGCCACCCTTGCTATTTGTCGTTCCTGTGAGAATTTATCCACCAAGGGTTGGATTTTTTTGAGGAGTGAGCACCCACGCTTGGTACGAGTGCAGAGGACTCTATATTATTTTGTGGCATTGTGATCTCCCTATACTTTATATAGCGTATACATTGTATGAGGGCAATGCTTGCGACTGTGTGTAGCCACATCTTTCAGATGACAGACAATCTTACAGATTGGTACTGTGTGTACTCAGCTTCAGGGCTAGGTCCCACTATCACGCACAGCGGCACATACAGGATTTTTACAATGCACTGCTGTGCGTGATACACCGCGTGCGCTGTGTTCCAGGTCGTATCATGTTATTGGCAATTAATGATCCGCACAAAAAGTTGTGCACACATGCAAACCGATAACGGACTGGACCACAGTTCAAATAGTGGGAAGTACCCAGTAGCATCGCATTGGCAATGCGAACCGGAAGCGTGAACGGAGCGCAAATCGCGGTAATGGACCTAGCCCTCACTCCGTGCACAAGCATTGTTTCATGCTTTTTAAGGCCACCAACTCCTGGCCTTAAGCTGTTGCCCCTATTCTATAGAAAAGCCATTTTCAGAGTGTTAAGCGCCCTATACAAGGGCTCCACAATTGGAGTGATTTGTGCATTTCCATTTGGATGGCTGAAAGGGCCACATTTGTAAACGCAGCATATCACAAGTTAGCAATACCGTGCGTTATCGTTAACGTACAACAGCGGCCGCGAGTGTACCTCTAAGGCAAACACTTGTTAGTTAACAAATTTTCGATGGCAGAATACCATGTGGGAGTATAACACAGCAATGGTATTCAGTGGGGGATCGTAAGTCTAAGATTGCTGTTGTAGATTTACGTTCGTTAAAGGACATTTAGTGGTCGTAAATTAACGAACGTTTTAACGATTGTTAAAGAGCAGTATTGCTAAAAAGCAATAGTGTGCCCGTGTATAGCTAGCTTTACTTCTATATGGAAGACAAACACAACCTGTTTGAGCTTTTTCTTCTTTTCCTTTGCAGAAATCTGCTTATTTGAAATGATTTCCTCTAGTACATTTTTAAGTGGATCTAGAGGTCGGCTGGTTTTTTGATATTCGTACTCATGAACGGTTATCTGTGGCTGGATAAAGGTGGGATTAAGGGTGGTGTCCATATCAGATCCGGGATACTTTATCTTAAAAAGAAAGAAAGGCACAGTTAGGCACTATAAATGAAGACAGCAGTTCATTTGGTCTAGGGTTGGCCGTTGAACACCAGGCCACATCTCCAAAATGCTGGGAACCCATTTATTATTGAAACACCAACATAGCATTATGGGGGCTTTGTCTCCTAAAGATGGGTACACACGATACAATAATTCAAACGACATTTCAGTGTTTTGGTCAGTTGGGCCAAATTATTGTATGGCGGCTTTTTGCGGCCTCGATCAACCGCTCGTTTGTCCAAATAGGACGAATGAACAATCGGACAGTTTGGAAAATCCCAAACAATTGTGCAGTCCTCTATAAAACCACATGATCGGTCGCGGCTGCTTTTGTTGCGACCGACAGTCATTCCTTCTGCCGACTGGTCGAAAGCCACAAACGGTCGGTCAGGAGGAAGGATTGTATAGTGTGTACCCACCTTAAGTGTAAAACACGAATGTGGTACAAGAGTAACTAAGGGGTTAAAGCAGTGCCCATCTTATGGTGTCCTCAATTTAAGATCCGGATGCCCCGATAAAGTTTATCTCTACATTTTCTTCCATTTACATACATGCTCTGCTGTCCTGTTTTTTCTGCCATTTGCATCTATGCTCCATTCTAGTTATGGGCAGATTGTATTGATCAGTGCATGCTATCTATGGCTACTGGAAATCTATGGCTGGAAACACACAGATTTCAAGGTTTCTGTATTTTTTGCAAATTAACTCACAAGAAAACTAATGGAAACCTCCAGTTCCATTGAACTGCCATGAGGTGAAAGTGCCCAATCATTTTGTTTATGTTTGCCATTTTACATGTGATGTTTACACCCTGTGGCAGCTCCATGGCACTTTCCATATTGTTTGAGCGGAGTTTGTGTGTGTACTCAATTATGCCAAATATCAATGGATTGGAATTGGTTATTGTTTTATAACCAGTCAGTATCTCCAGCAGCAGGTAATCCCAGGACCTAGTGATTTAGGTCTTCACCTAGGGGGGTACTGTGTACTGTAACAGAACAGCACTGTGTTATACATGGTCCGTAGATGTTCTCAATATACATTCCTGTTGCTAGTTTTCAGATCTGTCATTTAATAATACATCTTGTTAGCTTTAAGGTGCCAGCCCCATCATAAAGTATGTTTCGTTCCAGGGAATGTTGCCAGGTAAGAACCACAGAAGCAGTAGATATTACAGATGATTCAACGTTTATTAGATCGAACATCAACATCTAACAAATGTACAGGCAGTCCCCAGGTTACAAGCATCCTACTTACAAACGGAGCAAATGGATGGGCATAAGGGGAAATACTAAACAGCATGGGTGTCTTCATGAGCACACTGCCGGTGGTTGGCTACCCACAACTATTAAAGGGCCTCCCCTTTACCTGTCTTGTGCTGTACCAGAACCAGCTGTTAAAAACAGAAAAGCCGGACAGCACCACAATCCCTTTTTAAAAATGCTGCTAAAGGTTTATGTACCTTTTCCAACTTACATACAAATTCAACTTAAAAATAAACGTACAGAACCTGGTTCATAACCCGGTGCCTGTTTGGCCTCCTTTAATGTGGTATAGCTGTCGTTGTGATGGCATTATACTGTAGATTCATTAATTCTATGTAAGGTTATTTTTAAGATCTTTATGCTGAATGGGAATATGTTACCTATTTGTAGTTCAGCCTTGGGACTTGTTACTATTAAATAAAGTTTGTACCTGAACTCTTCGCTGGTGGGCAACGTAATCTTCCACGGTGCTTTTCAAACCTATAGGCACAGACAAAATATCTTGTGCATTATCCATCATGAATGTGACCAGTTTGGTGGATAAAAGTTCATCAAGATCATCTTCTTCCTTAGAACGGAGGATACAGCGCGAAAATTTCTGTACCATCTACAGAAAATGATAGAAATATAAGCTCCTGGAGTTAAAGAAACACTACAGTCATTCTGCATCACCCGTACAAACAAAAAATGGATTCAGGTATTTAAAGATACAATGTCAGCACAGAGAGCCCTGCTGTTACAGTCCCCTCTCCTCAGAACTGCTTAGTGCAATTTACCAAGGAAGAGAGAAAGCAATTCTCCAATAAGCGACTCTTTTCCTCCCTGTGCTTAAGGGGGAAGGGGATTAAAATTGGAAGTGAAAAATGGAGGGACTTTCTGTAGAAAAAAACTTTTACTGATTTCAAAGTATCATGTATTCTCTTCTAAAAGAAAAGACGGGACCGCTCCTGGCTTAGCATTCTCTGGCCTGGTTAGGCCTAAAATTCCACCAAAGTTTCGGCACTCACAATAAAAGGAGGGAATTGATCTGGAAGTTACTGTACTCATAAAAGGCTTGTGTAGCCCAACTTGTAACAGGATAAGCAAAGGGGAAAAACTGTACTGTACAGTCTAATAAAAATCATTACTTTCTTAAAGCATGAATAAAAACAAATTAGGCTAGGACTGATTTCTACTTTCTTGAAGCAGGATTAAAACAAATCAGACTAGGACTGATTTCTATGCACATGGAGCATGATTGAAAAGAAATCAGACTAGGACCGATTTCTACAATCTTGGAGCATGATTGAAAACAAATCAGACTAGGACTGATTTCGAGTAAGAAGTAGGGGGGTAGGGAGGCACACTCAGATAATGATGAATAGCAAACTTTCATTTATTAAGTGCTCAACACGCAAGCCAGATACACAACGTTTCGGGGGGTCCAACCCCCTTCCTCGGGTGGACCCCCCGAAACGTTGTGTATCTGACTTGCGTGTTGAGCACTTAATAAATGAAAGTTTGCTATTAATCATTATCTGAGTGTGCCTCCCTACCTACTTCTTATTGGATCAATACTTACCTGTGGCACAGGCCTTAGGGGGTGCACCTCAAAATCAACCTGTTCGGATTCCACAATATTGCTGAAAATAGGACTGATTTCTAGCACCATTTGTTTTAAATCATGCTCTAGTATTTATTTATCAGACTGGAAAGTACAGGACTCTATCATTAACTTATCCTACCTTTAGTTAAATGCTTTTTAAAAAGCAAGGTGTGCATTTACTTATTATTTCCTAAAAATTGTAATTGCTATTCTGAGTAGGGAGCATCCATTACGTATATATCTTATGTAACAATTCAGATGATGGAGCTAGTTGCAAGGGGAGACTTAAGGCAACCCAGCCAGGAAAAATCACAGCTTAAGCTGGGTACAAACAGTAACGATAAAGTCGGATGTGTGTACCTTTGTTTCCCGAACGAGCGCACAGCCAAATGATTGGGTCGGCCCGAACGCTCGTTAGGGAAAGACCGAAAATTTCCATCGCCCGCGCTAGACTCCCTATAGAGGAGTCTAGTGCGGCCGATGGAAACACACAGTCCCGAGCGTTCTCCCTATGATGTTCTAAGGGAGAATGCTCGGGACTGTGTGTATGCAGATCTTTGAAAGGTGGCAGACAGGATCTTCAGAAATCTGTACTATGTGTACCTAGCTTAAGAAAGATGCATTATCCTTTCCAAATAAGACTGCCTCAACAGATCATTAACATTCTAAAGAGCTACGGACACAGTAGGCGGGGCCTTCTTTATGCAGGTATCATTACACACAGAGGGCACAGAACTAGAAGCAAAAGCCTTAAATCTAGTTATGGGGCTGAGCTATAATATTCATGATAAGTCTCGAACAACACCTGCCATCTAAAATGGTAAGAAATGCAGTTCACCTATACACTAGTATATGCCTTAGAGTTGCAATCCAAAGCTTGTCTACCATTACAGAACATTATTGCAGCACAGTCTTTGTCTATCAAGTTACACTGTGGATTGTAGCCTAAAAAATGTTTGAGGGTCTAAGGTTAATAAAATAGATGCACAACTATACTATATTATACCTATTCTGTATATAAAGCAGGCAACGCAGTTCCGAGACAATCACATTATAGCATAAGACGAAATAATATACCGGTAGGATCACGTGGCCCATAATTAATGAAATAAACGAATCCTGTGTATGAGCAGGGTTTTGTTTTTAATTTATGCAGCTGTGAGTGTGTAAACTGGAAAAGCTGGACTTAGCCCTAAGGCATAATGTAAGGTGATTTCTGTTTACCCAGATTCACTGTCATTTCACTGCACATCAGTCAGTTAAATTATCCGGACAGCATTTAATAACATACCAGTGCGCGGTTTCCAATGGAATCACACAGAGGTGGCATTTCTCTGTTCAGACTTATTTTTGACATCATCCTCATTAGGAGCTGCAGCTTCCTTCGATTTTCCGGTGGCAGAAGCAGACAGCAAACCTGAAGCGCTTCAATGGCATTATGTTTCTTCTGCAGACCTGTTGCAGCATTACAATAAAATATATAAAATAATTGAAGGAGGAGCGCCCCAAAAATGAAAAATGCCCGCAGGTTGAGGCCCCCTTAACATACTTCTGGGCCTTCTAATTATTCAATCCCATCCTCTCTTCTTTTGTGCAACGTGAAGGCTCAGAGTTTGCACACACCTGCAGGCTGCACGGAGCATTTACAGCACTCAAAAGACGAGCTACCATGAATACTCTGCGGTCATTGGCCATGACATCCCGTCACCCGCACGGAGAAGGAGGTGAGAGGGGGATGGTGAAGAATGCGAAGGATATAGCCTACAGCCTATGGCAAAGAGTATGGCGTTATTACATGTTAGGAGGGCCTCCACCTGCATGGCATTTTTCATTTTTGCTGAAATAAATGCACTGTCGTGTGTACACACTACATTTTATATGTGCACAGATCATGTATTTTTTTTTTTTATCTGTAAGAAAGTGAGCTTTAAATTGCCCATAAACTTGCAGCTTTACTGCTGGAGTTCCCACAATGTTCCGTACAACTGTCTGGCCCTTCCTAATGATTGCAATGTCTAACAAATGTATGGCCACCTTTAGAAATGGAAACAACCTCTTTAAAGTTGGAAAGTTTTTTTAATAAAAGTACTGCAGTGTGTAACACATTTTATTTTGTATGTGCCCAGATAAAACAGTGCCTAAACAGCCAATAGGGGGAACACGGTTTACCAGTTACGTTCAGAATAAGCGATAATGTTGCCAGGCAGAAATACATAATTCAAAATCAAATTTCATTGCATGCCAAGGTTCTAAGTTTGGATGTTGGAAAACCTGGATCCTGAAAAATCCCTTTAAATGGGGCTACTATTCTTAATGCATCTTTGGCTGTGTTTGGGGTGAATCCTTGAAGGACAAATTAAAAATGTAGGAAATGATGTGCAAGTTAATACAAAGCACCTTTGTTTGTTTACTAACTCACTAATAGGTTATGTACTTTGGACCTTGTGTAAACTATATTTATGTGTCTGGCTTCCTTTACTTACCAAGGGCATTCACAAATACATCAAAAAGGTGGAAAGTGAGAAGTGGCTCCTTTAAGTAGCTGTGATAATCCACAATGGTTTTAAAGACATCTCTTTCAAATCCCGAATACATTGGCTGATTCAAATCGCAACAGTTTGGCCCTATACAAAAAAAGGACCCAAGGTAACTTTTTTGCTTAATCAGAAAACGGAACAAATCCATCAGAGAAAACATCAACAGATATTGCCATTTCACACATATCAATCATTACAAGAGAATGATTAAACTTCCTGCTTCCACCTGACCCTCCTCTCATCCTGTCCCCAGGAGAAAAAGCATACTCATTCAAGTAGGCTGAGGCCTCACTATGTTGGACGACAACGCACGTGAAAAGGGTGTGCAGGATGTTTGCGATCCGTGCAATAGTCTGCAATTGGAGCACATGTGATCCACAAAAAATAAGTTGATTGCATGTGCTTCGAAAATGGATCGCAGCGCAGAGCATGCAATGTGGGACCACCATTGACTTGCACTGTGATTTTCACGTGTTAATGATCACAATTGTGATCGTTAGCATGAAAGAAAACGCGGCAGTGTGGCCTAGCCTCTTAATGCACTGACATAAAAAAATGCATTTAAAACATGTATCTGAGAGGCTGCGCTATTAATGCAGGCAGAGACTGATCACATGACTAGAAGCCGGTCACATGCCATAGATTGCTGAAAACCTCAGTGTTTTTAAGCAGGAAGTGTTCAATTATAATTCCAAAACTTTTAAGCAGGAAGTGTTCAATTATAATTCCAAACCTTTCCAGCAATCAAGCTGGACTGATATGGCAATATCGATCTGTCTATCGGAAAAAAAACCTGATTGGGCAAAACGGAAAACTTTCCATCGACCCCATCTACCAGAACCATACCTTCGTTTTCAAGCTGAAATCCCCAGATCATCGCCGGTGAAAGGTAGGGATATTCAATGGGATCTTCCAATCTGATTTTCGATCATTTCGGACAATCGAAAATTTGATCGGAGGAATATTGGACCGTGTATGCCCACATTTATTGGTTGACAATCTAGTACGTGTATGGAGCATTAGAGAGGTGCGATTTGTCATAAAAGATCTGAAAGGGCCACTATACTGATTTTTCAAGGTTTCTGGGTTAAAGTGATTATATAAAAGTCACATCTGTCACATTAACATATGAATGGTGTCAGCCTGCAGGATCCAAGACAAGAACTCATCTCTTTGATTGCAGAATACTTACAGAAAACTGGAGATCTTTAATCAGAAGGGGTAAAGAAAGTAGAGAGATAGGCTTATTGCTAAGGTAACTATACATTTAAAGGTTAACTGTACCCTCAAATACAAATTTAAAAATCAGGTGGGAAATTCTACTTCTACTCTCGGCAATACCCATGTCAGTTCAACCAACACTCATCTCAAACATGGGGTGCCCCACTCACTTTACAAATGAAGCCAGGACAAACTGAAGGATTTGCATAGAGCTTTAAAAGCCGCCATCTTTAAATACAGCTTGAGGGAATTTTAAGTAAATTACATCACAGTAAAAATTAAATTTAAAAAGTGACTTTCTGGGTATATTTACCCATTAAAGCATTAGATATAGAGATTTTTTTTTTTTTTTTAATACTTACAGTTTGCTAAACTTTTCATCGCTGACAGCAGCCAGTGTGGGTTTTCTTCTGTGGGTCAAAAAAAAAAAAAAAGAATGGGGGCGTCAACATTTGATGTTTTCATTACAATATCCAGTGTGAATTTAGTGCTGTGTATTTCCAATTAGACATTTTTTTTCTATTTTACCATATAATAAACGCATCAGCTCTTAAGGGATAATAAACTGCAGATAAAATTGCAGATTTTTGTGGAGGAATGGTAAAAACTTGCCAAATGCAAATAAAAGTGCACAACAGACACTCCCCCATTACAATTCTAGAATGAATGGCATGCCCATAGAAAAGATGGAAAGATTATAATCACCAGCCAAAGTGTTTTCTCAAGGTTGAGAGTTACAAGGGAACAATATTGTTTTGGTTGCTCTCATTGTTTAACATGCCACAGTAATGTTTAGTTACAAAACAAACATGGTTATTCAATAAAAGTTCTTATTAAAAATGGTGCTAATTTTGCCCTAACCAATCAGATGTTAGCTTTCAAATGTTAAATAAGATATGATTGGTTGGGGCAAAGTTAGCACCATTTTAAACGATAAGAACTTTTTATTGAATCTCCCTGATAGATTTTAAATGGACAGTCAGGGATAAGGTTGTATATGCCAGCAGTTGAATAGCCACAGGATAAACACAGTATAACTCACAAACATGCTTAAGGGCTAGGCCACACTGAAACGCAAACGCAATCGCATGCGATTTCATGTGCGATTTTTTTGCGTTTGCGCTTTCTTCAATAAGTATAGGAAATCGCATGCGATTGCGATTAAAAATGCAGAACGCAAAACGCAAACGCATCGAAAAACGCGCGGTTTTTTTGCGTTGCCGCGTTTTCAATAATTTTGAAAAATCGCAAGCGCAATCGCAAACGCAAAAAAAACGCAGCAGTGTGGCCTAGCCCTAACACTTATTTTTACTAGCCTCAAACTGAATTTGTTTATTTGGCTGCTACGGGTTACAAGCCCCTCTGTTTGTAAAACCAGATCCTTGCATTTACAATTTGACTGTTATGGGGAAGCCTTAGGGAAATCGCATGCGATTGCGATTAAAAATGCAGAACGCAAAACGCAAACGCAAACGCATCGAAAAACGCGCGTTTTTTTGCGTTGACGCGTTTTCAATAATTTTGAAAAATCGCAAGCGCAATCGCAAACGCAAGCGCAAACGCAAAAAAAACGCAGCAGTGTGGCCTAGCCCTAACACTTATTTTTACTAGCCTCAAACTGAATTTGTTTATTTGGCTGCTACGGGTTACAAGCCCCTCTGTTTGTAAAACCAGATCCTTGCATTTACAATTTGACTGTTATGGGGAAGCCTTAGGGACCAGAGCTTGAAAACCTTCCTCTTAGAGCTGCATAGTCACATGACAGAGCGACAAATCTATAGTATCTATATATACAAAACTCAATGTATGTGTGTTGTATGTTCCAGATAATCTTCCAAACGGCTGGGACATTTTTCATGAGACTTGGTACACTTATGCTTTTGGACCTGGGGAAAAGCATAAGCTACTTTACAACTTTTAAAAATGCCTCCGTACCCCCTTTTCCCCACACTTTCTAAGTTAATTAACCTGTGTGCTGCCATCTGGTGGTGAATTGAGTGAATCAAGTTAATTCCAAATATCACAGATTGTTCAGGGCAGTACAATGCTTTACTTGATTTTGTTGTGTTGTTGCTGTAATAGGAGGATAGAGCTGTGAATCACAAGGAGCAGCAGACCATGTGATGTAACAATGTCATGTGACCACACTAAGTCACCTCCTCTCACTTTCTCACTTGTGGTTTGCCCAGAGTCAAGATTGAGAGGTAAACTGACCAATCCAAGTCTCTTGTACTGGGGGTTGGCCAGGCATCTACTCATGGAGATCACAGTCGGCTAAATGTAATTGTACAGCACAAGGTAATAAATCCCAACCCCCTCTTTAAGTAAAGACAATTTAAGTAAAGACAATAAGAACTGTGAATGGGATGGAGCTGCCACACTGCAATACAACTGCACTGTAAGGGGTTCATTTCCCACCTTGTGCCTCTTTTCCCCACAAACATAGGCCACGTACACTCTCTTTTCACTCTCCTTTCTTTTCCATGGGTAATTTTTGCAAACAAATTGTGTTTTCTGGGGGACACTGTGTGTCAATAATTCAATTTAATCAACTGCAGTAAAAAATAAATTAATGTGAGATGTTGTACCCCATTGCCAAAGGGGAAATTGATGCGATACGCGCTAAAAGGGAAGTTGATGCGATACGCGCTAAAGGGGAAGTTGATGCGATACGCGCTAAAGGGGAAGTTGATGCGATACGCGCTAAAGGGGAAGTTGATGCGATACGCGCTAAAGGGGAAGTTGATGCGATACGGGATAAAGGGGAAGTTGATGCGATACGCGCTAAAGGGGAAGTTGATGCTATACGCGCTAAAGGGGAAGTTGATGCGATACGCGCTAAAGGGGAAGTTGATGCGATACGCGCTAAAGGGGAAGTTGGATGCGATACGCGCTCAAGAGGAAGTTGATGCGATACACGCTCAAGGGGAAGTTGATGCGATACTCGCTCAAGGGGGAGTTGATGCGATACTCGCTCAAGGGGGAGTTGATACGATACGCGCTAAAGGAGAAGTTGGATGCGATACGCGCTCAAGAGGAAGTTGATGCGATACTCGCTCAAGGGGGAGTTGATACGATACACGCTCAAGGGGGAGTGGATGCGATACGCGCTCAAGGGGGAGTTGGTGCGATACACGCTAAAGGGGGAGTTGATGCGATACGCGCTAAAGGGGAAGTTGATGCGATACACGTTAAAGGGTAAGTTGATGCGATACGCGCTAAAGGGCAAGTTGATGCAATACGCGCTAAAGGGGAAGTTGCTGCGATATGCGCTAAAGGGGAAATTGATGCGATATGTGCTAAAGGGGAAATTGATGCGATATGTGCTAAAGGGGAAGTTGATGGGATATGCGTTATAAAAAGTTGATGTGATGCATCAAGGGGAAGTTGATGCGATAGGTGCTAAAGGGGAAGTTGATGCAATATGCTTTAAGGGGAAGTTGATGCGATAGGCACTATAGGGGAAGTTGATTCGCTGCATGCTAAAGGGGAAGTTTATGCCATACGTTGAAAGTTGAAATTAATGCGATAGGCAGTAAAGGGGAAGTTGATGCGACACGTGCTAGAGGGGGAGTTGATGCGATACGCGCAAAAGGGGAAGTTCATGCAATACATGCTAAAGGGGAAGTCGATGTGTTGCTCGCTAAAGGGGAAGTTGATGCGACATGCACTAAAAGGGAAGTTGGTGCGATACATGTTAAAGGGGTAGTTGATGCGATATGCGTCAAAGGGAAAGTTGGTGTGATACTGAATCCTCCATTGTGTTGCCCCCACCCGAAATTTACCAGATTTGCCGCTCAGCTAACCCACAGTGAGTCTGAATGGGTCAGGTTTGGTTAGAAAGCTGCGGGTCCAGGTCTGTTGAATTTTGGATGCAAGTTCGGGTTGGATCTTTAGAAAAACCAGGTAACGCCGGGTACTCTGCTAGTCCTAAATAAGGAGAAAGTGCTCAGACGAGCACAAAGATGGGTTGTACATGCTGGTAGTGTTACATCTAAGGATCCAACAACAGGTAGAGGCACTAACAGACTCCCTACATTTGGTCATACACACTTTACTTACTAAACCCTATATGATCACAGTGTTTTCTTTCTTAAAGTTACCTGCATTTGGTTCATACCATATATATAGGGTGACAGGGCCTAAGAGGTATTTACAATTTTCGACTTTGTCTAAGAAAAGGTGGCCTTTTGTCACAAATTCACATCAGATTTCATCGGATCGTAAATTTGCTGATGCACAAATACTTTATATAGAATGATTGTTCCTTCGCTAATACACGGTACTGGGAGCCGATACCAACAGATGGAATATTGGGAGCCGATACCAACAGACGAAATTTTGGGAGCCGATACCAACAGACGGAATATTGGGAGCCGATACCAACAGACGGAATATTGGGAGCCGATACCAACAGATTAGAAAGCTTAACCAACGGTTAGAAAGCTGCGGGTCCAGGTCTGTTGAATTTTGGATGCAAGTTCGGGTTGGATCTTTAGAAAAACCAGGTAACGCCGGGTACTCTGCTAGTCCTAAATAAGGAGAAAGTGCTCAGACGAGCACAAAGATGGGTTGTACATGCTGGTAGTGTTACATCTAAGGATCCAACAACAGGTAGAGGCACTAACAGACTCCCTACATTTGGTCATACACACTTTACTTACTAAACCCTATATGATCACAGTGTTTTCTTTCTTAAAGTTACCTGCATTTGGTTCATACCATATATATAGGGTGACAGGGCCTAAGAGGTATTTACAATTTTCGACTTTGTCTAAGAAAAGGTGGCCTTTTGTCACAAATTCACATCAGATTTCATCGGATCGTAAATTTGCTGATGCACAAATACTTTATATAGAATGATTGTTCCTTCGCTAATACACGGTACTGGGAGCCGATACCAACAGATGGAATATTGAGAGCCGATACCAACAGACGAAATTTTGGGAGCCGATACCAACAGACGGAATATTGGGAGCCGATACCAACAGACGGAATATTGGGAGCCGATACCAACAGACGGAATATTGGGAGCCGATACCAACAGATGGAATATTAGGAGCCGATACCAACAGATGGAATATTGGGAGCCGATACCAACAGACGGAATATTGGGAGCCGATACCAACAGACGGAATATTGGGAGCCGATACCAAACAACGGAATATTGGGAGCCGATACCAACAGACAGAATATGTGGAGCCGATACCAACAGACGAATATTGGGAGCCGATACAACAGACGGAATATTGGGAGCCGATACCAACAGACGGAATATTGGGTGGCCGATACCAACAGACGGAATATGGGAGACCGATACCAACAGACGGAATATGGGAGCCGATACCAACAGACAGAATATTGGGAGCCGATACCAACAGACAGAATATTGGGAGCCGATACCAACAGACCCCTCCCTGCTAACCAGTGGGCTACCATTACTAACCTCTGATCCCTCACCGCTAACCAGTGGGCTACCATTACTAACCTCTGATCCCTCCCTGCGAACCAGTGGGCTTCCATAACTAACCTCTGATCCATCCCTGCTAACCAGTGGGCTACCATTACTAACATCTGATCCATCCCTGCTAACCCGTGGGCTACCATTACTAACCTCTGGTCCATCCCCGCTAACCAGTGGGCTTCCATAACAAACCTCTGATCCATCCCTGCTAACCAGTGGGCTACTATTACTAACAAGAACATCTTATCCCTCCCTGCTAACCATTGCACTACAACCTCTGGAGCCCCTCCCTTCTAACCAGTGGTATCCATTACTAACCTCTGGATTATTGATGTCTTATCCTTACTATCGTTTGATTCATGGAACCTAGTCCCGCTAACCTGCACTAACGAATCTTAACCTCTGACCCATTCCCTGCTAACCATTGGGGCTACCATCTAACTCTGATCAGCCTCGCTGCTAACCATTGGACTACCATAACTAACCTTTTTACCCATACCTGCTAACCAGTGGTTTACCATTACTAACTCTGGTCCATCCCTGCAACCAGTGGGCCTACCATTACTAACCTCTCATCCCACCCTGCTAACCAGTGGGCGTAACCAGTACTACACCTCTGACCCATCCCTGCTAACCGAATGGGCTATACCATTACTAACCCTCTGGATCCCTCCCTGCTCCCCATGTTTGCTACATTACTACACCTCTGATTCCCCTCCCTGCGAACGCATGGGCTACCATGTACTAACCTCATGATCCCATCCCTGCGAAACCATGGGCTACAATTACTTAACCTCTGTTCCTCCATGCGAACCAGTGTCTAACCATTACTAACCTCCTGATCCATCCCTGCTAACCAGTGGGCTACCATTACTAACATCTGACCCATCCCTGCTAACCAGTGGGGCTATATTATACCACTGACCCTTCCCTCCCCGCTAACAGTGGCTTCCCAATAACAACTTCTGACCCTCCCTCTCACCATGGGCTACACCAGTTACAACCTCTGACCCACCCTCCCTTCTAAACGCATTGGCTAGCATACAGTACTACCTCTGCATCCCTCCTTGCTAACCATGGGCTACCATAACTAACCTCTGACCCATCCCTCTAACCATCGTGGTCTACCATAACTAACCTCTGGTCCTCCCTGCTAACCAGTGGGCTAACCATTACTTAACCTCTGACCCCTCCCTTCTAACCAGTGGCTACCATAATTAACAAATCCTCTTGATCCACTCCCACTAACCATGGGCTACCATTACTACCTCTGATCGCCTCCGCTCTACCTAGTGGGCTAACCATAACTAATCCATCCCTACTAATCAGTGGGCTATCCATTACATAACCTCTGAATCCTCCCTGGCTAACCGTGGGCTACAATGACTAACCTCTGACCCACCCTGCTAGAACCATGGTGCTAAATACCATTACATCCTAAACTTTACTCTAACATCGATCTCTAACCACTGTCCACCGACAGTGGGCTTCCGTAAAACATAACAACTAATAAAACCGTCGATCCTCCCTACGACAGTGGGCATCCATAACTAAACCCTCTGATCCATCCCCTGGCTAACCCGTGGCTTAACCATTACTAGTACATACTCTATCCATCCCCTGCGAACCAGTGGGCTTCCATAAACTAACCCAGTTCTCTGATCCCTCCTCTCTGAACCATTGGGCACCCTAACTAACCTCCTGATTTCATCCGCATAGGCTAAACCAGTTTTCGTTGGGCTAACCCATACTAACATCATGTGAAAGATTATCCCTCCCTGCTAACTCAGCTGGGCTAACCATTACTAACCCTGACCCATCCCTTCTAACCAGTTGGGCTACCAATTACGACTGAACCTACCTTGACACCACTACCCTCCTTTGCTACCAGTGGGCTAACCATAAACTCAACCCATCTTGATTCACCTCTAATGCTAATCAGTGGGCTACCATAACTAACACCCTACCTCTGACTGCCTAACTCCTCTTCGCCTTGATCATCCCTTCCCAGTTGGGCTACCCATACTAATACCACTGGATCCGTCCCTAGCTAACCATGTGGCTATATACCGTTACTAACATGACCCATCCTGCCTAACGCAGTGGGCTGCCATTACTACCATCTAAACCACAACTCTTGCTAAAGTAACATAACTACTTCTGACCTTCCTCTTCTAACAATGGGGCTACCATTACTACACTTTGAATTCCATTCCCCCGCTAACCAGTTGCTACCATTTAACTAACCTTGATCCACTCCCTGCTACTTTGGAATCACCATGCTCCTGCTACGGGCTTTTGCCATTACTACATCTAATCCCCTCCCTTCTAACCAGTGGGCTAGCTACATTACTACCTGTGATATCTTCCCTGATACCAGTTGTGCTGCCATTACTTAACCGTTTGATCCTGGCTCCTCACAATGGCTAACTACCATTTTCTCTAACCGTCCTGGATCCCTCCCTCCCTGCTCACCGATTGGGTCTCATTACTAACCTCTGACCGATCCCTGCTAACCAGTTGGCTACCCATTTCTTTACTCTGATACCCTCCCTGCTAACATGGGCTACCATATCTAACCCTGACCCATCCCTGCTAATCAATGGGCTATCCAGTTCTAACCTCTGATCCGCTCCCTGCTACTAGTTGGCTACCATTTACAACCTCTGAATCCCTCTGTTGCTGAACCAGTGGCTATATATAACTCTATCCACCTCTAACGTGTGACCATCTACTTGCCTCCGTAACAGTAAGCACAACTCAACGTCGATACTTACCAGGGCTACCATAACTAACCTCTGACCCATCCCTGCAACCAGTAGGGCTACCATAACTAACCTCTGATTCCCTCCCTACTAACCTGGGCGTACCACCATACTAACCTCTGAACCATCCCTGCTACCAGTAGGGGCATCCATAATTACTAACCCCTCTGATCCCTCCCTGATACCATTGGGGCTTGCTAACTAACTATCTAACCTCTGACCCCGCCATCCCTGCTACCCATGGGGCTACATAACTAACCCTCGACATCCCGAGTACAGTTGTCCTCTCTCCTCCGCTACCCAGTGGGGCTACATAAACTAATCTCCTCCGCACCATGGCTACTAACTACTTGACCCATCCCCTGCTAGCCATGGGCTACCATAACCACACCTGATCCCCTCCTGCTACCCAGGTGGCTCCATAATAACCTCCTGACCCCCTCCCTTTCTAAAACCATGGGCTACCATAACTATCCTCTGACCCATCCTCCCTGCTAACCAGTGGGCTACCCCATACTAACTCTATCCATCCCTGCTAACGTTGGCTACCATTAATAACCTCTGATCCCTCTCGGCTACCATCGGCTACAATAACTCAACCCGCTCCCCCTCACCTTCTAACCTGGGCTACCATAACTATCCTCTGACGCCATCCCTCTAACCAGTGGGCTAACCATTAAAACCTCTTAGATCACCTCTCACTGTAACCAGTTGGGCTACCATAACTACCTCTGATCCCTTCCCTGCTACCATGTGCTACATAACTATTCTCTGCCCGCCCTGATAACCAGTGGGCTACACCTACACTAACCCCTGATCACATCCCTCGATAACCAGTGGGCTTTGATTACACACCTCTGACCCATCCTCCTGCTAACCAGTGGGCTACCATCCTAACTCTCTGATCCCTCCCTGCTAGACAATCATTCGGTCTAAATAAAGTTGAAAGAGCCTATGGTAATTGTAGTTATAGTGTCACGCCCCAGTATGTCCTGTAACCAATGTGCGTAGATGATCACAATGTTAACAGAACAACTGACACCCCCGATTCCTCCACCCCCGGGCACGTGAGTGGGTCTAGGCGGAGTTTACTCCAAACCAGCTTGGTAGCCCTGTAAAGGTCCCGTTCCGATCATCGTGGCTCCCATGTTGGTTTCCGGTAACAGTCCGACCGGTCTAGCAAAACTTCTTCTCCATGTAGACGGGCTCACATTTGATCGCGTACCTGCTGTCTGCCGAGTTCCCATTGGCTGGGGGGGAGACTTTGACCGGTAGTGACATTGTGTTAAACATTGTATTGTATAACACGATCAACTGACCACTCAGAGGATGTGGAGAGGAACAGAATGAATGGGGTTGGTATGTAAAGGATTGTTTTATAAAGGGCCCACCTACCTAAACAATACTACCTCCCAATAACGAACTACCATTCTAACTACTTACTCATCTAACCTATCCGCTGACCATCCCACCTACCTACCAACATACTTACCCAACTACTACCTTCTAACTACTTATTCATCTAACTACCTATCTACCTACGCAATCCACCTATCCACCACTACCTTCCCAACTTAAGCTGGGTACACAACTTAGAAATTTTCGGTCCGATCGCCCGATAGTTCAGTGTAGGCGGTCCGATCGTACACGAAATGACGCATCCGAATGATCCATGTCCGACCGATCTTTCTCCGCAATGTGACGAATCGTTGAAAACATTGTGACCTAGCTTAACTAGCTACCTTCTAACTACTTAACCCATCTAACTACCTACAAACCCACCTAACCACCTTAACTACTAACTTACCCATCTAACCTACCGACCTCACCCATCCACACTACCGTCTAACTACTTACTTCCCTCTCACTACCACCTACCCTTCCACTACCCTACCCCCCCTAACGACTTTATCCATCTACGACACTACTTACACAATCCACCTCCATTCCCACCTATATACCCGCTAACTACTTACCCCATCAATACCTCCTATCTCACCTAACTACTACTTCCCCATCAACTAACCTACCCAACTTACAACCACCCTACCCAACTAAACTACCCTGTATACTAAACACCCATCTGACGCACCATCTAACTATCTTCCAACATATCTACCCTACCTACACCTAACTACCACCTACCAACTACCTGTCTAACTACTTACTACCATCTTACTACCTACCTACCTATCTACCTTACCCCAACTAACTACCTGTCTCACTACTTACCCATCCAATGCCTGTCATACTTTACCTTACCCATCCAAACTGCCTACCTACTACCAACTAACCTACCTAACTACCTGTCTAACTACTTCCCCATCTAACTACCTACCTATCTACCTAGACCACTGAACTACCTGTCTACCTACTTACCCACCTCTAACTACCTACCAAACCTACACCCCCTACCACACTACCTGCTAACTTACTTACACCTTCTACACTACCTACCCACCTATCTACTTACCCTACCCATCCCCCTGACCTCACGTTCTACTACCGCACACACCTACCTCACTACCCACTCTCCCACCCATACCCCACTACCCTCAACACCACTAACTACCTATCTATCCCTCACCGTCAACTTACTACCTACCCATCCAGCTACCTACCTATTATTATTCTCATCTTACAAGGCAACACCTTGGTAAGGTCATTTGGGATATGTGGTGGCAAGTTTTGGAATCCCATATAGAAGGGACATTTTGGAATCCACTATGTGTGGGGTGGTATAACGTATGTCTGCAGGTAGTAATACAATATATGTGGCGTGATAATACCGTAATGTGTGCGGTCGTTATAACTGTGTCTGTTGGTGATTGTAGCCGTAAGTGTGGGGTACTTTGTACAGTATGTGTGCTGTGTTATAACCGTAATGTGTGCTGATATTACCGAGGTCTGTGCTGTGATATACAGTATGTGTGCTGGTTATACTCTGTGTTGCGCTGGTTAACCAGTATGATGTGCTGTGATTATACCATCATTGTGGCATGATTAAATAACGTATGTTGCTGTACGGTTTACTGTATATGTAACCTTTTTGTTTACCGTTTTGTGTTTGGTGTCTTCTACCATAACTGTACAGTGGTAATACCGTAGTGTTTCCGTTATTAGAGCCGTATTGTCTGCCGTGGTGTATAACTGTATGTTGTTGGTGTTTATTAACCGTATGTGTGTGTTCCCCATTTAATACGTAATCTGTACTGTGTGTGAATACCATATTGTTGGTGGTTATACACATTGTGTAGGGTGTGTTATACTGTTGTTCCGTGGTATAACCGTATATGTATATGTGGTATGTGTTGTGGGTGGTTATAATACCGTATGTTAAGAGGTGGTTATAACCGTATGTGTGGCCGTGTATATACCGTATGTCTGGCCGTGTTATACTGTAGTGTGCGGTCGTTTACCCTAATCTGTATAGGTGGTTATACCGTAAAAGTGTAGGGATGTGTAATGACCGTCTGTGTTCCGTATTATATACTGTCTGTCTCAGTGGTCTAACTGTTCTGTGTGTGTGGTTTGTTATACCGTATTGTGTGTGGTAACTACTGTATTCTGTATATATAAATTATGTAATAAATGGATATAATTGCAACATTAGGATGATAATCCCTGCCGCCCAATGAGCTTACAATCTAAGTAACTAACAGGCCTATTACTACCATTTGAGACCCGCTGGTATTTTGGGTGTTTCTGGCATTTAACGAGTGGATCTGGTCTCTTTTTGCAACCCTCTGACATCTGGGTATCGCAGAGCCATAATTGTCTCTGACCTACAGCGCAAGCTTAGGATACCCCAGCTTCCATAACAAACCTCTGATCCATCCCTGCTAACCAGTGGGCTACTATTACTAACATCTGATCCCTCCCTGCTAACCAGTGGGCTACCATTACTAACCTCTGACCCCTCCCTTCTAACCAGTGGGCTACCATTACTAACCTCTGATCCCTCCTTGCTAACCAGTGGGCTAACATAACTAACCTCTGACCCATCCCTGCTAACCAGTGGGCTACCATTACTAACCTCTGATCCATCCCTGCTAACCAGTGGACTACCATAACTAACCTTTGACCCATACCTGCTAACCAGTGGGTTACCATTACTAACCTCTGGTCCATCCCTGCTAACCAGTGGGCTACCATTACTAACCTCTCATCCCACCCTGCTAACCAGTGGGCTACCATTACTAACCTCTGACCCATCCCTGCTAACCAATGGGCTACCATTACTAACCTCTGATCCCTCCCTGCTAACCAGTGGGCTACCATTACTAACCTCTGATCCATCCCTGCTAACCAGTGGGCTACCATTACTAACCTCTGACCCATCCCTGCTAACCAGTGGGCTACCATTACTAACCTCTGATCCCTCCCTGCTAACCAGTGGGCTACATATTACTACACTGACCCATATCTCCCCGCATAACAGTGGCTTCCATAACTAACTTCTGATCCTCCCTCTACCATGGGCTACATACCATTACACTCTCTGATCCCACCCTCCCCTTCTAAACCAGTGGTCTACGCATTACTACCTCTGCATCCCTCCTTGCTAACGCAGTGGGCTACCATAACTAACCTCTGACCCATCCCTCTAACCTCGGGTCTACCATAACTAACCTCTGGTCACTCCCTGCTAACCAGTGGGCTAACCATTACTGTACCTCTGACCCCTCCTTCTAACCAGTGGCTACCATAATTAACATTAACCTCTTGATCCATCCCACTAACCAGTGGGCTACCATTATCTAACTCTGATCCCTCTCTGCTACCTAGTTGGGCTAACCATAACTCAATCCATCCCTACTAATCAGTGGGCTACCATTACATACCTCTTATCCCTCCCTGGCTAACCTGGGCTACAATACTAACCTCTGACCCATCCCTGCTAACCATAGGTGCTAAATACCATTACTCTAAACAAAACTCTATACTCGATCTCTAAAAACCATCTGACACCCGACAGTGGGCTTCCGTAAAACCTAACAACTAAAAAACGTCTGATCCCTCCCTACGACCAGTGTGGCATCCATAACTAACCTCTGATCCATCCCTGGCTAACCGTGGACTTAACCATTACTATACCTACATTATCCATTCCCTGCGAACCAGTGGGCTTCCATAAAACTACCTAAGTTTCTCTGATCCCTCCTCTCCGAACCATGGGCCCATAACTAACCTCTGATTTCATCCGCATGGCTAAAACCTAGTTTCTGGGGCTACCATACTAACATCATCGTGAAACTAACCCTCCCTGGCTAACTCAGCTGGGCTATACCATGACTAACCCTGACCCATCCCTTCTACACCATTGGGCTACCAATAGTACTGACCTACCTCGACACCACTCCTCTTCTTGCTACCAGTGGGCTATCCATAACAACCATCTGATCATCCTCTATGCTAATCAGCATGGGCTCCATAACTAAACCTCTACCTCTGACTGCCTCCTCCCTAACTGCCTTGACCACCCTTCTACCAGTTGGGCTACCATTTAACTATACCACTTGGACCGTCCCTAGCTAAACCATGTGGCTACCGTTACTACACAATGACCCATGCCTGCTAACGCCAGTGGGCTTGCCATTACTACATCTAAAAACCCCTCCTTGCTAAGTGTAACAAAACACTCTTCCTTCCTCTTCTAACACCTGGGGCTACCATTACTACACTTCTGATTCCTCCCCTGCTAACCATTGGCTAACCATCTTACTAACCATGTTGACCACTCCCTGACATGCACCATTCACATGAACTCCGCACGTGGCTTTGCCATTACTTACACATCTCAAATCCCCCTCCCTTCTAACCAGTAGGGCTATGCACCGATTACTACCCTGTGATATCTTCCCTGATACAGTGGCTGCCATTACTTAACCTTTGATCCTGTGGCTCCTGCACAATGGGAACTACCATTTCCTAACCTCCTGGAATCCCTCGCCTGCTACACCTGGGCTTCATTACAACCTCTGACCGATCCCTGCTAACCCAGTTGGCTACCATTTCTTCTACCTCTGATCCCTCCCTGCTAAACATGGGCTACCATGCTAACCCTGACCCATCCCTCTAATCAATGGGCTAACCAGTCTACCTCTGATCCGCTCCCCTGCTAACTAGTTGGCTAACCATTACAACTCTGATCCCTCTGTGCAACCAGGGGCTATATATAACCTCTGATCCACCTCTACCGTTACCATACTACTTGACCTCGAACCAGAACTCCATATAAAAGCTCGATCCCCACGTGGGCTACCATAACTAACCTCTGACCCCATCCCTGCGAACCAAGTAGGCTACCATAACTAACCTCTGATCCCTCCCTAGCTAACCTGGGTACCCTATACTAACCTCTGAACCATCCCTGCTACCAGTGGCGGCATACCATAATTCTAACCAACCTCTTGATCCCTCCCTGCATACCATTGGGCCTTCTACATAACTTTCTAACCTCTGACCCCGCATCCCTGCACCCATGGGCTCCATAACTACCCCTGACATCCTGAGTAACCAGGCTTTTCTACCTCCCTGCTACCCAGTGGGGCTACATAAATCTAACGGTCTCCCTACCCATGCTCCACTCGAACCCATCCCTGCTAGCCATGGGCTACCATGACCACACACTGATCCCCCCTGCTAACCAGGGGCTACCATAACTAACCTCTGAACCCCCTCCCTTCTAAACCAGTGGGCTACCATAACTATCCTCTGACCCATTGCCCTGCTAACCAGTGGGCTACCCATACTAACTCTATCCATCCCTGCTAACAGTGGCTACCATTAATAACCTCTGATCCCTCTCGGCTAACCAGTTGGGCTACAATAACTCAACCTCGCTCCCCCTCCCTTCTAACCGATGGGCTACCATAACTATCCTCTGACCCATCCCTTCTAACAGTGGGCTACCATTCAAAACCTCTTAGATCACCTCTCACTGCTACCAGTGGGCTACCATAAACTACCTCTGATCCCTCCCTGCTAGCCATGTGCTACATAACTATTTCTCTGGACCCGCCCTGATAACCAGTGGGCTACATAACTAACCCCTGATCACATCCCCCCGATAACCAGTGGGCTTTGCATTACATACCTCTGACCCATCTCCTGCTAACCAGTGGGCTAACCATCCTAACCCTGATCCCTCCCTGCTAGACATTCATTCTGGTCTAAATAAAGTATGAAGAGTCCTGATGGAATTGTAGCTTATAGTGTCACGCCCCAGTATGTCCTGTAACCAATGTGACGTAGATGATACAATGTCCTAATCAGAATCACTGACACCCCCGTCCTCCACCCCGGGCAGCGGAGTGGGTCTAGGCGGAGTTAACTCAAAACCAGCTTGGTAGCCCTGTAAGGTCCCGGTCCGATCATCGTGGCTCCTGTTGGTTCCGGTAACAGTCCGACCGGTCCTAGAAAACTTCTGTTCCATGTAGACGGGCCAGTTTAATCGCGTACCTCTGTCTGCCATTCCCATTGCCTGGGGGGGACGACTTGTGACCGGTAGTGACATTGTGTTAAATTGTATTGTATAACCGATCAACTGGACACTCAGAGGATGTGGAGAGGAACAGAATGAATGGGGTTGGTATGTAAAAGCGATGTTTATAAAGGGCCCACCTACCTAAACAAACTACCTCCCAATAACGAACTACCTTCTAACTACTTACTCATCTACCTTCCCTGACCATCCACCTACCTAACCAACTACTTACCCAACTAACTACCTTCTAACGACTTATTCATCTAACTACCTATCTACCTACCAATCCACCTATCCAACCACTACCTTCCCAATTAAGTCTGGGTACACAACTCTAGAAATTTTCGGTCCGATCGCCCGATAGTTCAGTGTAGGCGGTCCGATCGACGAATGACGCATCCGAATGATCCTGGTCCGACACGATCTTCTCGTCCGAATGTGACGATCGGTTGAAAACATTGTGTACCTAGCTTACTAGCTACCTGTCTAACTACTTAACCCCATCTAACTACCTACAAACCACCTAACCACCTTAACGTACTAACTTACCCATCTAACCTACCACCTACACCCTCCACTACCTGTCCTAACTACTTACACCCATCTATACCTACCACCTACCCTTCCAACTACCCTACCCGCCCGCTAACGACTTATCCATCTCGACTACTACTTACCAATCCACCTCCATTCCCACCTATATACCCCTAACTACTTACCCCATCAACTACCTACCTATCTCACCTAACTAACTACTTACCCCACTAACTACCCTACCCACTTACCAATACCCTACCCAACTAACTACCCCTGTATACTAACTACCCTTACGCACCATCTAACTATCCTTCTCAACTATCTACCTACCTTACCCACTACCACCTACAACTACCTGTCTAACTACTCTACTACCCATCTTCTACCTCCCTACCTATCTACCTACCCCAACTAACTACCTGTCTCACTACCTACCCAATCCATATGCCTGTCATACTTACCCTTACCCATCCAAACGCCTACCTACTAACCAACTAACCTACCTAACTACCTGTCTAACTTACTTACCCATCTAACTACCTACCTATCTACCTACCAACTGAACTACCTGTCTACACTACTTACCACCTCTAACTACCTACCAAACCACCCTCCCTAACCACTACCTGTCTACTACTTACACCTTCTAACTACCTACCACCTATCTCTTACCACTACCCATCCCCCTGCCTCACTTACTACTACCGCACACACCTACCTCACTACCCAATCACTCACCCATACCCCATCTACCCCTCACAGACCACTAACTACCTATCTATCCATCTACCGTCAACTTACTTACCTACCCATCCAGCTAACGCTACCTATTATATTCCTCAATCTTTACAAGGCACAACTTGGTAAGGTCGCTATTTGGTGATATGTGTGTGGCAGTTTTGGAATCCCATTAGAAAGGGACATTTTGGAAATACCACTATGTGTGGGGTGGTTATAACGTAATGTCTGCGGTAGTAATAAATATATGTGGCGTGATTAATACCTAATGTGTGCGGTCGTTATAACTGTAGCTTCGTTGGTGATTGTAGCCGGTAAGTGTGGGGTGCTTTGTACAGTAATGTGTGGCGTGGTTATACGTAATGTGTGCTGTGATTATATACCGAGTCTTCTGTGATTGATACAGTATTGGTGCTGGTTATACGCTAGTGTTGCGCTGGTTATACCAGTATGAATGTGTCGTGTGATTATACCATCATGTGTGCCATGATTAATAACGTATGTCTGCTCGGTTTAACTGTAATGGAACCGTTTTTGTTACCGTTTGTGTTTGGTGTCTTCATAACCATAACTGTACAGTGGTCATACCGTAGTGGTTTCTATTAGAGTCGTATGTCGCCGTGGTGTATACTGTATTGTTGTTGGTGTTTATTAACCGTATGTGGTGGTTCCCCCATTTAATACGTATCTGTACTGGTTGTGAATACATATTGTATGGTGGTTATACACATATGTGTAGGGTGTGTTATACTGTATGTTCCGTTGGTATAACCGTATATGTAATAGTGGTATGGTAGGGGTGGTTATAATCCGTATGTAAAGGTGGTTATGAACCGTAATGTGTGGCCGTATATATACCTATGTCTGGCCGTGGTTATACTGTATGTGTGCGGTCGTTATACCCTAATCTGTACTGTGTTATACCGTAAAAGTGTAAGGGATGTGTAATGACCGTCTGTTGTGCCGTATTTATACTGTACTGTCTGCAGTGGTCGTAACTGTTCTGTGTGTGTGGTTTTTATAACCGTATTGGTGTGTGGTAACTAACCTGTATCTGTATATATAAATTATTATAACATGGATATATGCAAATACATTGGATGATAATCCCTGCCCCCAATAGCTCTACAATCTAAGTAACTAACAGGCCGTATTAACCATTGAGACCCGCTTAGTTTTGGTTGTTCTGGCATTTAACAGAGTGGATCGCTGTCTCATTTTTGCACAACCCTCTGACATCTCTGGGTATCGCAGGCCATAATTGCCTCTGACGCTACAGCGCAAGCTTAGGATACCCCAACCATTACTAACCTCTGACCCCTCCCTTCTAACCAGTGGGCTACCATAATTAACCTCTGATCCATCCCTACTAACCAGTGGGCTACCATTACTAACCTCTGATCCCTCTCTGCTACCAGTGGGCTACCATTACTAACCTCTGATCCCTCTCTGCTACCAGTGGGCTACCATAACTAATCCATCCCTACTAATCAGTGGGCTACCATTACTAACCTCTGATCCATCCCTGCTAACCAGTGGGCTACAATTACTAACCTCTGACCCATCCCTGCTAACCA
>CM033469.1:367732011-367876933 GCA_019447015.1 Hymenochirus boettgeri | reverse complement strand
CCTGCTAACCAGTGGGCTACCATTACTAACATCTGATCCATCCCTGCTAACCAGTGGGCTACCATTACTAACCACTGACCCATCCCTTCTAACCAGTGGGCTACCATTACTAACCTCTGACACCCTCCTTGCTAACCAGTGGGCTACCATAACTAACCTCTGATCCCTCTATGCTAATCAGTGGGCTACCATAACTAACCTCTGATCCATCCCTGCTAACCAGTGGGCTACCATTACTAACCACTGATCCATCCCTGCTAACCAGTGGGCTACCGTTACTAACCAATGACCCATCCCTGCTAACCAGTGGGCTGCCATTACTAGCATCTAACCCCTCCCTTCTAACCAGTGGGCTACCATTACTAACTTCTGATCCTTCCCTGCTAACCAGTGGGCTACCATTACTAACCTTTGATCCATCCCTGCTAACCAGTGGGCTACCATTACTAACCAATGAACACCTAACTACCTGTCTAACTACTTACCCATCTAACTACCTACCTACCCTTCCAACTACCTACCCGCCTAACTACTTATCCATCTAACTACCTACTTACCAATCCACCTACATTCCCACCTATATACCCGTCTAACTACTTACCCATCTAACTACCTACCTATCTACCCACCTAACTAACTACTTACCCATCTAACTACCTACCAACTTAACCAACTACCTACCCAACTAACTACCTGTATAACTACTTACCCATCTAACTATCTTCCAACCTATCTACCTACCTACCCAACTACCTACCTACCTAACTACCTGTCTAACTACTTACCCATCTTACTACCTACCTACCTACCCAACTACAACTACTGAACTACTTACCAACTAACTACCTGTCTAACTACATATTTATCTAACTACCTATCTACCTACCAATCCACCTATCCAACCAACTACCTTCCCAACTTAAGCTGGGTACACACGATGAGAATTTTCGGTCCGATCGCCCGATAGTTCAGTGTAGCGGGTCGATCGGAACGAAATGATCGCATCCGAATGATCCAGTCCGACCGATGTTCGTCCGAAATGGACGATCGTGGGAAAACATTGTGTACCTAGCTTACTAGCTACCTGTCTAACTACTTACCCATCTAACTACCTACCAACCTACCTAACCACCTAACTAACTAATTACCCATCTAAACTACCTACCTACCCACCTAACTACCTGTCTAATACTTACCCTCTAAATACCTACCTACCCTTCACTACCTACCCGCCTAACTACTTATCCATCTAACTACCTACTTACCAATCCACCTACATTCCCACCTATATACCCGTCTAACTACTTACCCATCTAACTACCTACCTATCTACCCACCTAACTAACTACTTACCCATCTAACTACCTACCAACTAACCAACTACCTACCCAACTAACTACCTGTATAACTACTTACCCATCTAACTATCTTCCAACCTATCTACCTACCTACCCAACTACCTACCTACCTAACTACCTGTCTAACTACTTACCCATCTTACTACCTACCTACCTATCTACCTACCCAACTACTACCTGTCTCACTACTACCCATCCAATTGCCTGTCTAACTACTTACCCATCCAACTGCCTACCTACCTAACCAACTACCTACCTAACTACCTGTCTAACTACTTACCCATCTAACTACCTACCTATCTACCTAACCACTAACTACCTGTCTAACTACCTACCCATCAATACTAACTACCCCTAACCAACTACCTACCCACCTAACTACCTGTCTAACTACTTACCCTTCTAACTACCTACCAACCTATCTACTTACCTACCCATCCACCTACCTCACTTACTACCCACACACCTACCTCACTACCCATCCATCTACCTCACTAACTACCTATCTATCCATCTACCTCACTTACTACCTACCCATCCAGCTACCTACCTATTATTATTCTCAATCTTTACAAGGCACTGGTAAGGTCTCATTTGGGATATGTGGTGCAGTTTTGGAATCCCATATAGAAAGGGACATTTTGGAAATACCATATGTGTGGGGTGGTTATACCGTATGTCTGCGGTAGTAATAAAATATATGTGGCGTGATTATACCGTATGTGTGCGGTCGTTATACTGTATCTGTATGGTGATTGTACCGTAAGTGTGGGGTAGTTGTACAGTATGTGTGCGGTGGTTATACCGTATGTGTGCGGTGATTATACCGTATGTCTGCTGTGATTATACAGTATGTGTGCTGGTTATACCGTATGTGTGCGCTGGTTATACCGTATGTGTGCGGTGATTATACCATATGTGTGCCATGATTATAACGTATGTCTGCTGCGGTTATACTGTATGTGTACAGTTGTTATACCGTTTGTGTTTGGTCGTCATACCATAACTGTACAGTGGTAATACCGTATGTGTTTCGTGATTATACCGTATGTCTGCCGTGGTTATACTGTATGTGTGTGTGGTTATTATACCGTATGTGTGTGGTCATTATACCGTATCTGTACTGTGGTTATACCATATATGTATGGTGGTTATACAGTATGTGTAGGGTGGTTATACTGTATGTGTACGTTGGTTATACCGTATATGTATAGTGGTTATGTGTAGGGTGGTTATACCGTATGTTAAGGGTGGTTATACCGTATGTGTGCCGTGATTATACCGTATGTCTGCCGTGGTTATACTGTATGTGTGCGGTCGTTATACCCTATCTGTACGGTGGTTATACCGTAAGTGTAGGGTGGTAATACCGTATGTGTGCCGTGATTATACTGTATGTCTGCAGTGGTTATACTGTATGTGTGTGTGGTTGTTATACCGTATGTGTGTGGTGGTAATACTGTATCTGTATATATAAATTATGTATAAATGGATATAAGTGCAACATTAGGAATGAGATCCCTGCCCCGAAGAGCTTACAATCTAAGTAACTAACAGCCGTATTATACCATTGAGACCAGCTGTATTTTGGTGGTTTCTGGCATTTACAGAGTGGATCCTGGTCTATTTTTGCAAACCCTCTGACTCTGGGTACGCAGAGCCAGTAATTGTCTCTGACTCTACAGCGCAGCTTAGGATAACCCCCTGTGATCTGTTTCCTAACTAGGAAGGATGGCTGGAGAAATCAGGAGATGACAGCAACCAGAGAATTAAAGATGACTCATCTTCAATCCACATCTAAAGAGTACCCAGTAAACCTAGCGGTTTAGGTCCTATACTCATCTTCAATCCACATCTAAAGAGTACCCAGTAAACCTAGCGGTTTAGGTCCTATACTCATCTTCAATCCACATCTAAAGAGTGCCCAGTAAACCTAGCGGTTTAGGTCCTATACTTATCTTCAATCCACATCTAAAGAGTACCCAGTAAACCTAGCGGTTTAGGTCCTATACTTATCTTCAATCCACATCTAAAGAGTACCCAGTAAACCTAGCGGTTTAGGTCCTATACTCATCTTCAATCCACATCTAACGAGTACCCAGTAAACCTAGCGGTTTAGGTCCTATACTCATCTTCAATCCACATCTAAAGAGTACCCAGTAAACCTAGCGGTTTAGGTCCTATACGCATCCTTAATCCACATCTAAAGAGTACCCAGTAAACCTAGCGGTTTAGGTCCTATACGCATCTTAATCCACATCTAAGAGTACCCAGTAAAACCTAGCGGTTTAGGTCCTATACTCATCTTCAATCCACATCTAACGAGTAACCCTTAAACCTAGCGGTTTAGGTCCTATACTTCATCTTCAATCCACATCTAAAGAGTTACCCAGTAAACCTAGCGGTTTAGGTCCTATACTTATCTTCAATCCACATCTAAAGAGTACCCAGTAAACCTAGAGGTTTGGTCCTATACTCATCTTCAATCCACACTCAAAGAGTACCCCAGTAAACCTAAGCGTTTAGGTCCTATACTTATCTTCAATCACCATCTAAAGAGTACCCAGTAAACCTAGCGGTTAGGTCCTATACTCATCTTCATCCACATCTAAAGAGTACCAGTAACCTAGCGGTTTTAGGTCCTATACTTATCTTCACCTCCACAGCTAAAGAGTACCCAGTAAACCTAGCGGTTTAGGTCCTATACTCATCTTCAATCCACATCTAAAGAGTACCCAGTAAACCTAGCGGTTTAGGTCCTATACTTATCTCATCCACATCTTAAGAGTACCACAGTAACCTACCGGTTTAGGTCCTATACTTATCTTCAATCCACATCTAAGAGTACCCAGTAAACCTAGGCGTTTAGGTCCTATACACTCATCTTCAATCCACATCTAAGAGTACCCAGTAAACCTAGCGGTTTTAGGTCCTATACTATCTTCATCCACATCTAAAGAGTACCCAGTAAACCTAGCGGTTTAGGTCCTATACCTCTCTTCAATCCACATCTAAAGAGTACCCAGTAAACCTAGCGGTTTAGTTCCTATACCCTTCAATCCACATCTAAAGAGTACCCAGTAAACCTAGCGGTTTAGGTCCTATACTCATCTTCAATCCACATCTAAAGAGTACCAGTAAACCTAGCGGTTTAGGTCCTATACCATCTTCAATCCACATCTAAAGAGTACCCATGTAAACCTAGCGGTTTAGGTCCTATACTATCCTTATCCCACATCTAAGAGTACCCCAGTAAACCTAGCGGTTTAGGTCCTATACTCATCTTCAATCCACATTAAAGAGTACCCAGTAAACCTAGCGGTTTAGGTCCTATACTATCTTCAATCCACATCTAAAGAGTACCCGTAAACCTAGCGGTTTGGTCCTATACTCATCTTCAATCCACTCTAAAGAGTACCGACCAGTAACCTAGCGTTTAGGGCCTATGACTTATCTTCAATCCACATCTAAAGAGTACCCCAGAACCTAGCGGTTTAGGTCCTATACTTATCTTCAATCCACATCTAAAGAGTGCCCAGTAAACCTAGCGGTTTAGGTCCTATACTTATCTTCAATCCACATCTAAAGAGTTTCCCCCCCCGCCTATAGACTTGGTTGTGATTGCAGAAGATACATTACTTTTTAATTCCTTCCCCAGTGGGTTAGTTTATGAATTGGTAACTTTTTATACTAGAAGATTTCCTACCAACAGGAAACAAATAGAATAAAAATTGAGACATCGGATATTTACTGAAAAAAAAGCACTGTAAGGGCAAGGTCCCACTATGTGCGTTGCGCTGTCTGTTTTGAGTGCGGTTAGGACAATGCATTTTGTCAGCATTCCCGTCCGTTTGCAGGTTAACCGACATGCGTTTTTCTATGCATTTGTCCGTGTTTCAGTCCGTTTGCGTGCATTAGCATTTTTTTTTTTGCGTTTCATAGACTATTAATAAAGTGCGATTCCGACACACGGAACAAATTTGTGCACGCATGCAGATAAAAAATGGACCACATTCGGAATGCAAATTATCAGTTGGGACAGATTATTGGGATTCCATTACATTTTAAATTACATTGCGATTCGCAAAACGACGCAAAATGGAATACAACGCACCTAGTGGGACCTAACCCTTTTGGCCAAAAACACTCTGTTATCAGCCAATTGGACCATTTTCTTAAGAATTGGATAATTATTAGTGTTATGGTGACAAGGGGATTGTATTCTCTTGATTACACATGCCCACATATCGGCCGATTTTTCGGGAAAAAAATTCTGTCTGTGGTATCGGCTCCCAATATTCGGTGTTGGTATCGGCTCTCCCAATATTCGTCTGTTGGTATCGGCTCCCAATATTTGTCTGTTGGTATCGGTCCCATATTTCCGTCTGTTGGTATCGGCTCCCAATATTCACCGATACCAACAGATGGAATATTGGGAGCCGATACCAACAGACGGATATTGGGAGCCGATACCAACAGACGGAATATTGGGAGCCGATACCAACACGAGAATATTGGGAGCCGATACCAACAGACGGAATATTGGGAGCCGATACCAACAGACGGAATATGGGGGCCGATACCAACAACGGAATATGGGAGCCGATACCAACAGACGGAATATTGGGAGCCGATACCAACAGACGGAATATTGGGAGCCGATACCAACAGACAGAATATTGGGAGCCGATACCAACAGACAGAATATTGGGAGCCGATACCAACAGACGGAATATTGGGAGCCGATACCAACAGACGGAATATTGGGTGCCGATACCAACAGACGGAATATTGGGAGCCGATACCAACAGACGGAATATTGGGAGCCGATACCAACAGACGGAATATTGGGAGCCGATACCAACAGACAGAATATTGGGAGCCGATACCAACAGACAGAATATTGGGAGCCGATACCAACAGACGGAATATTGGGAGCCGATACCAACAGACAGAATTTTTTTCCCGAAAAGATCGGCCGATATGTGGGCATGTGTAATCAAGAAGGAATACAATCCCCTTGTCACCATACACCTAATAATTATCCAATTCTTAAGAAAATGGTCCAATTGGCTGATAACAGAGTGTTTTTGGCCAAAAGGGTTAGGTCCCACTATGTGCGTTGTATTCCATTTTGCGTGCGTTTTGCGAATCGCAATGTAATTTAAAATGTAATGGAAATACCAATAATCTGTCCCAACTGTATAATTTGCATTCCGAATGTGGTCCATTTTTTATCTGCATGCGTGCACAAATTTGTTCCGTGTGTCGGAATCGCACTTTATTAATAGTCTATGAGAACGCAAAAAAAAAAATGCTAATGCACGCAAACGGACTGGAAACACGGACAAATGCATAGAAAAACGCATGTCGGTTAACCTGCAAACGGACGGGAATGCTGACAAAATGCATTGTCCTAACCGCACTCAAAACAGACAGCGCAACGCACATAGTGGGACCTTGCCCTTACAGTGCCTTTTTCAGTAGAATTATCCGATGTCTCAATTTTTATTCTATTTGTTTCCTGTTAGGTGAGGAAAATCTTCTAGTATAAAAAGTTACCAATTCATAAACTAACCCACTGGGGGAAGGAATTAAAAAGTAATGTATCTTCTGCAATCAAACACTTTAATGAATATAAGCTATATGAAATTTTTGTCTGTACTGGGTATGTCCACATGAAAATTCTTTAGTGTAGGCACCCCACTCCCAACCCTAACTGCATGGTTTAAATTGTAAGAAAGGCTGGTAAATAACTTACTTACCAGCCTTCGTTTCCGCGGCCATGACCTCTCATGTTACTTCCGGGAACAGAATAACATTAGGAGCCGGACCAGCATCTGTATCTGTGAATGGCTGAAAGGCAACCAGTCTGGTAAGTTTCTGGGTATTTTTTTCTATTTAAACCATACGGTTAGGGTTGGGAGGGGAGGGAGCCTACACTACAGAAAATATATATTTTTTTTAAATGATGTGAAGAGACGAGGAATCCAAAGGGTGGGAGAAAGGGTTCCCCTGCGCATACCAGAGTCCTCCAGGAGGACAGGGAAGGGGCAGAAACCTTTTTACACACATACAGGCTCCTACTCTTCAGTTTCCTGGACTTTGTCTTCACTAGACACAGCAACAAAATCATTTGAAGCAGAGGAGTAAACTAAGGATTTTTTTATCAATACACAGTCAGGCAAATTTTAGTTTGTTGGAGGGTGCACATTCTATTTGACTGTCCTCTAAGGCTTCTTTAGAGAATTAAGAAAGTCTTGTTTAATGAGCCAAATCCTTTTAAAGGGCAACTATAGTGAAAAGATTACCTCATCTTAATCTTTATATTACTACATGTAAGTAGCCCTTACTCTGCGGTGTGATGGCTACATGTCTTCAGTCCAGTACTTGATTGGCTCAGGCTCAGTATCCCCCCCTCACTTAACTACACCTCCTTCTATCTAACCACACTTTATATGAGTGCTAGCATGCTCAGTATTTACTATGAGGCAGCACTGTGAGTGGGAGTTACCCATCATGTAATTAACACACAACAACTGTCACCATTCCACTTACAGAAAAACTGCACACAGCAGAAGAGTTTATGATAAAAAGGTACTTGATTGACATCTGAAATGTAAGATGGTTTTGATTACATTTCTAGAGAGGGCAGATTAACAAATAAATGGTACAGTGATAGTTGCATATAATCAGTTTCTAGTAATGGCTAATTTTAAAAGAAACTATTTTTTCAGTATTGATTACCTTTAAGGCTGAGGCCACACTGCAACGCACAGGAATCGCGCACAAAATCGTGAGCGTTATCACACGCGATTGTGTGCGCGATTCTTTTTGCGTTTTTCGCATGCAATTTCGATGTTTTCCGTTATGGAAACACATACGTTAACGCACCAAAAATGGTGAATGCATGCGCTACCAAAACGCGAACGGACACGCAATGGCATAGGAAATCACAGGAATTTTCGCGGTCCCGTGATTTCCATTTTGGCGACAGTCGCGGGCGCAAACGCAAAACACGTGCACATGAAAAACGCGCTAGTGTGGCCTAGCCCTAAATGTATTCAAAAAGTTTACATAATTTTATTTTGATATTACAACTGCCAAAATCCTGTTTGCAGCACTTACTTGAGCTCTCCTTTAACACCACAATTCCATGCTTATTGGTGTTGTATACATTGTGTAATATATGTTTTGGATCAATCCTCTTAGCATCCATCACATCAGTCAAAGAATCAAGTCCTAGAATTTTCTGTAAACTGCAAGGCAGTAAAAAGTTAAATCATTTCCTAATTCAACAGATTCACAATATTGTACTAAAAATACACAAAATACTAAAGTATTAGGCCCATTATTCAAGGAATATGCTCACCCAAGATAAACTATTTCCTTTAAACCTCTTAAGTCTGCAGAGAAAGTCACACAGCTTTGAATCTGTGGAATACAGTTAGACTTCAAGTCCAGTTGAAAATACTGAATTTCACAGATTTACCATGACCTGAATGAATGAAAACCTTCACAATCAGACTTTAGTAAGGAAAATGGGTTGCACAGAGGGACACTTAATATATATAATATACAATATACGTAATATGTAATTAGTGTTTATCTAGAACCACAGAGTAGCTAAGGATGAACCAATAGACACCCTAACAAATTCCAGACACTATGCAAGGCTGTGTACACCTGTTAGATTGATTTTTAGACCAATCGCTAGATAATCAGTCTATTCCCCCACAAACAGATTCCTCTGTAGTAGCCGAGCAGCAAGCTCTGTTTAATAGGGATGGAAAGAAGAATGCCTGGGAAACCCCTCAACATCCTTTAAGATTCTGTTAGGACAGATCACTAAATGATGGAAGGGGAATCCTCCATGTGTAATATTTTGGATTAGCAGTCTTTTGTTGGCCACCAGTTATCTATACATTCATAATTATTTCACTATTAACATACACTTTATGTGAAAATGACTTTTATTAACGCTTTTCTTTCCACCACAGTCCATAGAGATTCTTAGCTCTCCATACAACAAGGATTGCAGCCTTAATATATAATTTTAATGAACGTGACCCTTGCACACAACTGCAATTCCCAGAAAAAGAATAATTAAATCCCACATATATAGTATATCTACATAATATTGCATTGTTTATATGGGCCAACAGCTAATTATGTTTAGCATCCGAACTGACATCCGGCCATCATTGGTTAATTGAAAGGCATGGGTATTAAATTAAAATAAGGTATTACTTTAAAGGGTCACTGTACTCGCTCAAACTTTACATTATCTGAAACTACAAGAGACTTTGGACTGTTAGGAGGATTCCTTGGACTTTAATTGATACATTACTCTTTGCATCCATATATTGTTGGAATTTGGCAGTAACAATTGGTCTTATATCTGCACTTATGTATATGCAGATTTATTAATAGAAATAAGTTTTGCTTATTTGATATTGCTTTTAACTTTTAGTGGACTATAAATATCAATATTAAAATATCGATTGCTTTCCTCCCGTTGTATATTTTATTGTTTGGTTTAGGGATCGGTTTGATTACCTTTCTTTGGCTGGGTGTGGGACCCACTCAGTTATAGCAGGGGTCACTATTGAGTTTCCAATTCCTTTGATTTTTACATACAAATTAAGAGTCCGTGTCTCTTTAAAATAACATTTATTAAACCAAGATCCACTTTATGCGTTTCATACCACCTGGGTCCTTAATCATAATGTCTATCCTTAGTTATACCCAGGACCCATGTGGTCCGAAATGCGTAAAGCAGATATTGATTTAATAAATGTTAGGACTCTGACTCTGATGTGTATGTGTTCCGGTTGAGTGCGACTGCCCGAAGTTATTATTTGTTTGAATCTCAGCATGGGTCTTGGGGCAGTCTGCACTCGGGCCATCAGCAGCAGGTGGCGAGTTACATATCTTTATCGTTGCAACTGTTCATTTGTGTGGGGTCCTGCATACGCTGTGGCGAGGGGTTCGGGGCTCTGAAGCACCCGGACCACACTTTTCCATAAGTGAGTTTTATCGGTTTGTTTGTTTAGGTAACCCACCTTCCTGGAAATTGGTTATTCTGAAAGGGTTTTGTAGCACCTATATGTTCTACTGTATATATAGATAGAAGTAAAATTATGGTACTCACATATTTATCTGTGCCTGCTTTGTTATTAAATTATTAATGTTTAGTGAGTACTCCTAATTCACCCCACCCTCCCTTACTACTGCCTTCTTTTAGTGTCTGTGACACTTATGTGTTCTGCACAGCCTCACCATGGACACTGCTCTGCTTACACATCTCCCCCTCCCTCCCCTCTGCCTTCTTTTCTCTGCTGATTCTCTAAATTGTTGCTAAAAGTGTGCTGGCTGGCAGGAAGCCAGAGATACTAGTAAGAGGTCAGGGATAGGGAACATAATACAATTTCGGGAAAATGTTTTGGAGTAGTGGAATATTGATGTAGCTAAAGATGCAATACCCTGTTTCTGAAATATCATTACATTGGAATAGCTAATAATCTGAGATATTACCTGTGTTGAACGCACAGACACAATAATAAATTTGCCACCTAATAACACCTTTTGCCTAGGTGATTGATTGACTGTTACTGCTTAGGTTTAAAAAATATGATTCAGTATAACCGATACAAAAAAAAAAAAGATGGATAAAATATCTTTATTGATATTATATCATGAAATTGATATTGCTTTTCCTTTCCCAAAATAAAAGTTCCCCCATTAGAGAGGATAAAAAAAAAATCCCTGCAGAACCAGTAGCTAAAGGCTGCCAGGGTTTTACGATGAGGTGTAGATTAAAAACTAGCTGTGACCTGTGATGTTGAAAGGATGTCAGCTCTATTGTTACTCACTGCACCAGAGTTCTAGATCGCCATATTCCTTCAACATGGGCAGATGTCAGTTCCCTCTTCTGAACAAGGCGGCAGGTTGGCACCTCCCCAATTGCAATGCTGTGTCGTTTGTACCACAATTCAGAGTTCTGTAATGTAAAAAAAAAAAAAAAACTTACAAGAAGCTTTGCTTCTACTGATGTGATAAAAGGTAAATGGATTATTTAAGGATAACTAGAGTCTATTAATATAGTTCAGGTGTAGTGAACTTTTGTGGGTGCTGTTTTTTTCCCCAGGATCCTCTACTGCTTGAAAAACCTTTGAGTCAGGAAAACCTGAATTTGTCTCAGGCTGGATTAGACTTGTAAAAGCTGCAGAGGACCATGGGAAACAGCAATAGAGACGGCATCATTGTGTTGTTGTGTATTAGGATTTTTAAAGTTACAAAAATAACAGCTTATCAAGAAATCACCTGAAATTATTATCCCACTTTAATACTTCTTTATACAATGTTAATTACTTAGTCGATTATTAATAAAATTCTAAAGAGAAGGAACCATGATTATGTATTTCACCTATGAATGGAAAACTGTATATTTAAAGGGTATCTACTGGAAGAAAAACATTTTAACATTTAGTTTTATGGAAGAATGGGAGGTAAAGGACACCGCGTCTTACCTCCCGTTCTTCAATAAAACCTGCAGGAGCCAGGAAAGAAAATAAGCTACTTCCCCTTTGCATGGCTAAACATACATAACCCCCCATCTCCAAACTCCTAAAGACTTTCTATATCTGAAGGAAAATGTGTATTACCATAACCATAGGTTTTACAGGTATATATGCGTGTGATGGCGCAGATGCTTGATCACTCCACTGTGGGAAGGGGAGGGGTTCAATTTTGTAGGTGGGTCGCTTTGGGTACGGCTTCAGTGGCGATGTTGAAGGAAATCTGTATTCAGATAAAACAGGAACAACATTTTTGGACTTGAATTTACATGTGTTCAAAGGCCAAAAGGGGACAATTATACTCAGAGTACACAAACCAACACCCCTCTTACCTGATAGTACCCAGGGTAAGGACCTTAACCAGCCTGGGACTGTTCCTGGGCTAGTCAACAGGAAGGCGCACAGCTTGAACAGCGCCAACCCCATTGGCCAAATCACAGAACTTAAGTGGAGGCGTGACCGGTTGGATTTTGACTGTGCGGTATGGGACTTAGAGAGAACATAGGGGTGATAACCAAGAGTTTTAGGTCCTCCCCATGGGTAGTATCAGATATGGGGGAGTTCGGGGATGTTCTTAGAGTATCATTTTCCTTTAATAGCTTTTTACAATAAAAAATAAAGTATATAAGATCTACAACAACATGAAAGATAAATTAAAATGGAAGTTATGTAAAAGGGGCACAGGGCACACTTTATTATTCCACAGCAACAAATTTCTAAATCACGTGGTCAATCACGTGGTCACACATGGTCAACAGACAAATCCTTTCAGACTAAAAGATTTTGTTAATATTTGGCCATGCCTATGAGGTGAAATATATTGATCTCATGGCTGACAGCTAGTTTCTACTTTTAAAAACATTAGATGCATAGGATTACTAAATACACACTAGAGCACACCATTTTCCATGGAGAGAAATATACATGTAGAATAGCCAATCATATAATCAGAGCAATAGTTTGGTCCATATAGTATAGCCAATCACACAGTTCCCTTTCATAAAACTGGCTGGAACATTTAAAAATGTCTATTCATTAACTTTATTCCACTACTTATGATGTTATTAAACTACAACTCCCAACATTCCCAGGTTGCATTTTGCTTAGTTGTAAATTGTTAACATCTTGCAGGGCCATACCCACCAATTACCATCCATACTAACCAATCAGAAAAATTCACCTGTATAGCCAACCGTTATCTTCAAAATCTTCCTTTCCCCATTTCCCTTTTACATCCTCTATGACGTGATTCTTCTGGAATTTCTTTAGCAGCTGGATGGTTTGGTTACGGGTCACCTCTGGGCCAAAGTTCTGACTACACTGAAGGAGCTTGTGCAGCCAATCGACAGCCTCTGTTGCAGTAAAACATCTTTCATAAATCTTAAAATGAATCCGGTGCCTTTTCTGTGGCATTCCAGTACGGAAAAGTTCAATCGTTTCATTCCACTATTTCAAATAAAAATATTAAAGAGATTTTCTTTTAACAACCAATGTTGCAGTATTGCAGTTACAGCAAAAAAAATATTATTACCCAACTTCTTTTGCCCGTGGCTGTTTAAAGGGCAAATCCACCCCTCAAATGAAAATCTGTACATAGGTATATCACCCCCTAAAACCAAAACTGCAATAGTAAGCAGAGAGATGAAATGCTAACCTGAAAACCCCGCTTCCTAGTTCTTTCAAATAGCAGCTGTCAGTCATGGATGTGACCCTGGACATCACAGCCAATGAATGAATGGTATTCCCCTAGCTGCCTTTTATGAGCATGTGTGAGCTTGGACAGGAGGAGAAAACCCATTAAGAGGATGAGGTAAGGGGGAGAAGAACATATTGCTGCATAACAGGTTAGTTCTACATCTGTCAGCTAACTATTGTGGTGGGGGGTGATTTACCCGTATTTGTAATTTGTGGGTTAACCATGACAGGCGTAAACAACATTTGACTGGTAACAACAATGTGATTCAGCTTAATCAGCGAGAAGTAAAATGTAAACGTTTCCAAAAAAAAGTTTTGCTCTTGACAAGATCCCTGATTGACTTCTTCTTTCACATCCTGTGTAACCAGAACTAAAAGGGGAAGCATCACAGCATGAGAGCAGATGCTAAAAGAACAGCTGCCCTTTAAATGCTTTCATAACACTTGCAACCTGTTGAATTGTTAATACGACCCTCAGAATCTGCTATGAAACTCACCCTATAGCTTCTGTTCCTGAATGTCCTCATAGGGTAATTAGGGGGGGATCCCTGAAATCGCGGTCAAACATATTTACACTGAAGAATCATAGCACACATGATCTCTAAAATATTAGATATTAGGGTAGTGCAATTTTCATTATAAATGTGGTAAAATCTGCAAACCTAAACCTCATTTAGATTTAAAAATTGCTTAGGTGATACAACACACATTAAGGGGTCCATAACCATAGCAAAGGAATAGTGAGTGTGAGCAAATGTTCAACATACAAGTAGCGTACATCGGTTCACTTATCTGGCTCTGAACATTAATCCAGCAAACTTAATATATAAACAAACTCACACTGCGTGATCTGTAATCCAGGTGCATAGGCCCAGAACCTAATGCCAATAGTCATAGAAAAACTACAACATTCCAGTCACCAAGGACAGGTAGATTTACCCGACTTTAAGGGTAAAAACTTTACATAGTTTGAAGTATCACCCCCCAAAACGCCACTTTCGTTCTATTCTTACCCTACTCAACTGCGATCCCTCGTTGGTCTCCTCTCTGCTTCCTGCTAATGACGGTCAGTATTGGCTGTGGCAGTGAAGTCACGACCAATGGCTGACAGCTATTACCAATCGAGCAGTTACTAGCCCTCATCATGGGAGCGTTGGGTAAATGTAAAAATAGAATGAAAGTGAGGTTTTGAGGGGTAAAGTTTTTTTGAGTCTGGACTTGTCCTTTAAGGTGGGTACACACTTTTCAATCCTTCGTCCAACCGACTGTTCGGCCAGGACAAAGTCACTGTCGGTCACAGAAAAAGTAGCCACAGTTGGCAGTTCGCCATGACCGAGCGTGCGGTACACAACAAAATCGGTCGTGGTGTTCGGACGCATTCGAACGTTTGCTCGTTCGATTTGGACAAACAGACACCAATCATGTCCAGACGAAAAAACCTATCCAATGTTTTGGCCTGATGGACCTATACTTTGAACTATCGGTTGATCTGCCCTAAAAATTGTGTGCCCAGCCTTAAGGCACTCATACATGCACCAATATTTATTTTAAAAAATGTCTAGCAGGACTGAAAATCTACAGCCCAACAGACAAAGATTGTACAATATTAAAATATCCCATTATCATACAACCAGGATATGTTCCCCGTTATAGTCTAAAAACAGTTATTTAAACATTGGATCAACTTTTATACTATGGGGGTAAAGCTATGCACACACTTTATGGGTACTGTGTGTATCAGAAATAACAGTGTTCCCGAGGCTGACAAACGTTTGCAATTGGCTATGGAAACACTCAGCCCTAACTGAAAATTTCTCTCTGGCACAGTCTGTTCCCTGTACTGTAATATAGGGAGCACATAATCTTCCTATACTGTAAAATAGGGAAACCGTTCGGGGCTGCGAGTAGCCACATGTTACATACTCTGTCATCTGTTAAGGATTGGTACAGTGTGTACCCAAGTTTAGTGTAGTAAGTGTTTTTACCTCCCAGAAAGTTTACTAGTTAGGTTAATGTTAGAAAAAGGTAAACTTTACCACGCTATCATTCAGGGCTGCATTGTTTAAACCTACATTTTTTAGTCTAAAAATGTCTTTTACGTGGAGTTTTTTTTAAAGAGGCCTTTAAAATCACCAAGGGCGCCATGTAATTTATAGAATGGAGAGTGTGATTTTCTGTCTAGTTCAATACATTGTGAAAGAATGCAACATGTTACAACAAGCTGAAAGCAAGAAAACAAGTTGCTCTCACTTAATGTTAGATACCTTTTAAACAATACAAGCCTGGGCCAGACAGACTAGGCCCATCAGTTACATTCATTCAATACATTAAAAAAAAAACAGCTAATTCCATGGGAAACCTCAATAAAACAGATCACCATTAAAAGCACAAGAAGTAAGGCTGATTCAGAATGACAGTTTAAATGCCCTCCAATCACCGTTTTGGTAATAATCCTACATATGGAATATCGTACACAGTTTATAAACCTTTCTTCCAGTGTCCAAATTGACTCTAGATTTAACTAATCATTTCAAAACAGGCTTATTTATTAACCAGCCCTACTAACCAATAGGCAGAAAAATGCTGGTTCTCTATTTTAACTTTTAGGATGAAATAAATGTATAAAAGAGCAAGGCAGGGGGCAATCAGGAGCAAAGTGTGGTGTGTGGCGTTAGCTTGATCTGACCAACTTGCCTTCAGAATGTGTCAATGTTTAATTAAAATCTATAGACAAAACCAACTTTCTAGCACCCACAGTACAGAAACCAGCTGTGCATTTTGTGGTAGGAAGAAGGGACTATGCAAACACACAATCTTGTGCTGCCCCCATGTAAGTTGTTAGAGCTGCAAATTAGGGTATCCAGTTTAATTCTGCAGAATAACAGCACAAACTTGTGAAGGTTCTCATTCATCCAGGTCATGGTATATCTGTTGTATTCAATTAGATCAACCGGACTTGAAGTTTAGTTCTTGAAGACGTTTCGCTAGTCATCCGACTGGCTTTCTCAATTCAGAATGACTTGTACAAGAATCTGTGGCACTTATGTACCCTGGAAAATCCCAATTAGCATATCACAACAGCAGGTGTTAAGGGCGTGATTAGATGTGGCTAAGAGGTGTTATAGGAATGCCAGAGTAAGGTGTCAAAACAGCATTGTACATGGCAGACAGATGGTGTCGGAACCCCCCACCTCTATTTAGGCTTGGTTTCTTTATTTTCACATAAATGGCCTTCTTAACACCTCTCTTGAAACCAGTCACGTTCATTTGCCAATATGTTAACATTACAATCTTCAAAGGTATGTCCTTTATCCTTAAGATGCAGGTACACGGCTAAGTCCTGACCGAGGAATTGGCTCTTCTGTGCTGGGCCATACGTTGATGCAGTTGTTGTTTGGTCTCCCCCACATACAAATCAGAGCATTCTTCACTGCAACTGCACTGCATATATGATGTCGCTTTTCTTGTGTTTTCGGTATTGGGTCTTTCGGATGTACCAATTGCTGCCTCAGCGTGTTGCTCGGTTTAAAGCAGACAGGGATACGTGTTTTTTGAAAACTCTTCTTAGTTTCTCGAGACCCCTGCTACATATGGGATGACCATGTTCTTTCTCCTGTCTTGCTTTTCCCTTCACTGTTGGTATTTGTGTTTCTTTTCTTTCTTCTGCTTCTTTGACAAAGGCCCAGTCTGGATATCCACATTTTTAAGGGCTCCTCTGAGATGTTTCATTTCTTTGGCCTTCGCCTCTGTGCTAGTGGGAGTTCTCACTCTTGTTGCGGGGTTCTGATGACCCCAGCTTGTGACTAAAGGGTGGTGGGAGTCAAACATCAAGTACTGATCTGTGTGTGTTGGTTTTCTGTAAACCTCTACTTCCAGTTTACCATTCTCCCTGACTTCTACCAACAGTCCAGAAAGCCAGTTTGTTGTTTTGTACCTCTCCCTTGTGAATTTAATGTTTTGGTCCACCCGCATTAATGTGTTCTGTGAACTTGTACTTCCTTCTGGTGGATTTTAACCAGGGTCATCCACATATCTGAACCAGTGGCTGGGTGCTATGCCCTTAAAGGTATTAAGCACCAGTTTTTCTACCTCCCTCCATGTAAAGGTTGGCTACAATGGGTGAAACTGGAGATCCCATAGCACATCCGTGTTTTTGCTTATAGAACTTATCCCTGTATTTGAATAGGTGGTATTCAGGCACAAGTCCAGTAAGGCACACACCTGTTCTGGTTGAGATCAGTTTCTGCTGGTAAGAGTGCTGTCTTGGCCTAGCCGTTTTCCTCACCATGACAACAGCCGCCTTGGTGGGTATACAGGTGAAAGAGAGATGTCACATCATAGGACACCATAGTACTATATCTTCAATCTTGTGGTGAAATCCTGAGAGTTCTGGATGTGGGCTAGAACTTCCCACCAATGGTCCTAAGATGTTGGCTAGGTATTTTGCCACCTTGTATGTTACAGAGTTGATGCTGCTGACTATAGGTCTTAGTGGTGCCCCTTCCTTGTGTATCTTTCCAGGGTACATAAGTGCCACAGATTCTTGTACAAGATATTCTGAATTGAGAAAGCCAGTCGGATGACTAGCGAAACGTCTTCAAGAACTAAACTTCAAGTCCGGTTGATCTAATTGAATACAACAGATAGAGCACAAACATTTACACATTTATGGAAAAAATTTATTCTGATCGATGGTCTGTAGATTTCAGCGTGCAATCTGCAGATGATGGGTTCGGAAGATATGGGTAGATGAGAATTTTTCCACCTCACTTTTTTAGATACCTGATCAATATAGTCAATCTGTCGTTTGTTTGAGTCGGATTATTTTAGCCTTTCAAATTCGCCAATTCGATGCCATGTATGGCTTTATACTAGTCACGGGGGGGAATATAAAGGGGTCACACTGCATTAAGGTATATAAGGTGGTATATTTTGTTACACAATCCATTTTTGTGGTGGAACCGAGAACTCCGCACGGCAAGACAATCCCTGATAACCAGTGGGCTACCACTACTAACATGGGCTACCATAACTACCTCTGATCCATCCCTGCTAACCATGGGCTCCATAACTAACCTCTGATCCCTCCCGCTAATGATTGGGCTACCATAACCTCTTAAACAACCATGCTAACCAGTGATCTTCATTAGGTAACCTCTGACCCCTCCCTGCTAACCAGTGGACTACCATACAACCTTTAACCCATCCCTGCTAACCAGTGGGCTACCATAACTAACCTCTGATCCTCCCTGCTAACCAGTGGGCTACCATTACTAACCTCTGACCCATCCCTGCTAACCAATGAGCTACCATTACTAACCTCTGATCCCTCCCTGCTAACCAGTGGGCTACCATTACTAACCTCTGATCCCTCACCGCTAACCAGTGGGCTACCATTACTAACCTCTGATCCCTCCCTGCCACCAGTGGGCTTCCATAACTAAACCTCTGATCCATCCCTGCTAACCAGTTGGGCTACCATTACTAACATCTGAATCCTCCCTGCTAACCCGTGGGCTACCATTACTAACCTCTGGTCCATCCCCGCTAACCAGTGGGCTTCCATAACAAACCTCTGATCCATCCCTGCTAACCAGTGGGCTACTATTACTAACATCTGATCCCTCCCTGCTAACCAGTGGGCTACCATTACTAACCTCTGACCCCTCCCTTCTAACCAGTGGGCTACCATTACTAACCTCTGATCCCTCCTTGCTAACCAGTGGGCTAACGCATAACTAACCTCTGCCCATCCTGCTAACCATGGGCTACCATTAACTCTGATCCACCCGGCAACCATGGACTACCATACTAACCTTTGACCCATACCTGCTAACCAGTGGTTTTACCATTACTAACCTCTGGTCCATCCCTGCTAACCAGTGGGCTACCATTCTAACCTCTCATCCCACCCTGCTAACCAGTGGGCTAAACCATACTACCCTCTGACCCATCCCTGCTAACCAATGGGCTACCATTATAACCTCTGATCCCTCCCTGCTAACCAGTGGGCTACCATTACTACCCTCTTCCCTCCCTGCGAACCAATGGGCTACCATACTAACCTCTGATCCCTCCCTGCAAACCATGGGCTACACATTACTAACCTCTGTCCCTCCTGCGAACCAGTGCTAACCATTACTAACCTCTGATCCATCCCTGCTAACCAGTGGGCTACCATTACTAACCTCTGACCCATCCCTGCTAACCAGTGGGCTAATATTACTAACCACTGACCCATCTCCCCGCTAACCAGTGGGCTTCCATAACTAACTTCTGATCCCTCCCTGCTAACCAGTGGGCTACCATTACTAACCTCTGACCCCTCCCTTCTAACCAGTGGGCTACCATTACTAACCTCTGATCCCCTCCTTGCTAACCAGTGGGCTACCATAACTAACCTCTGACCCATCCCTGCTAACCATGGGCTACCATAACTAACCTCTGGTCACTCCCTGCTAACCAGTGGGCTACCATTACTACCTCTGACCCCTCCCTTCTAACCAGTGGGCTACCATAATTAACTCTCTGATCCATCCCACTAACCAGTGGGCTACCATTACTAACCTCTGATCCCTCTCTGCTACCAGTGGGCTACCATAACTAATCCATCCCTACTAATCAGTGGGCTACCATTACTAACCTCTGATCCTCCCGGCTAACCATGGGCTACAATTACTAACCTCTGACCCATCCCTGCTAACCAATGGGCTACCATTACTAACCTCTGATCCATCCCTGCGAACCAGTGGGCTTCCGTAACTAACCTCTGATCCCTCCCTACGAACCAGTGGGCATCCATAACTAACCTCTGATCCATCCCTGCTAACCAGTGGGCTACCATTACTAACATCTGATCCATCCCTGCGAACCAGTGGGCTTCCATAACTAACCTCTGATCCCTCTCTGCGAACCAGTGGGCACCCATAACTAACCTCTGATTCATCCCTGCTAACCAGTGGGCTACCATTACTAACATCTGATCCATCCCTGCTAACCAGTGGGCTACCATTACTAACCACTGACCCATCCCTTCTAACCATGGGCTACCATTAACTAACCTCTGACACCCTCCTTGCTACCCAGTGGGCTATCCATAACTAACCTCTGATCCCTCTATGCTAATCAGTGGGCTACCATAACTAACCAACCTCTGATCCCTCCCTGACTAACCCCAGTGGGCTACCATTACTAAACCACTGATCCTCCCTGCTAACCATGGGCTACCGTTACTACCAATGACCCATCCTGCCTAACCAGTGGGCTGCCATTACTAGCATCTAACCCCTCCCTTCTACCAGGGCTACATTACTAACTTCTGATCCTTCCTCTGCTAACACAGTGGGCTACCATTACTAACCTTTGATCCATCCCCTGCTAACCAGTGCTACCATTAGCTAACCAATGAACCATCCCTGATAACCAGTGGGCTGCCATTACTAACATCTATCCCCTCCCTTCTAACCAGTGGGCTACCATTACTAACCTGTGATTCTTCCCTGATAACCAGTGGGCTGCCATTACTAACCTTTGATCCTTCCCTGCTAACCAATGGGCTACCATTTCTAACCGCTATCCCTCCCTCTGCTAACCATTGGGCTATCATTACTAACCTCTGACCGATCCCTGCTAACCAGTGGGCTACCATTTCTTCTACTCTGATCCCTCCCTGCTAACCAGTGGGCTACCATTACTAACCTCTGACCCATCCCTGCTAATCAATGGGCTACCATTTCTAACCTCTGATCCCTCCCTGCTAACTAGTGTGCTACCATTTACAACTCTGATCCCTCTGTGCTAACCAGTGGGCTAGTATATAACTAACCTCTGATCCATCCTTTGCTAACCAGTGGGCTACCATAACTAACCTCTGACACCCATCCCTGCTAACCAGTAGGCTACCATAACTAACCTCTGATCCCTCCCTACTAACCAGTGGGCTACCATAACTAACTCTGACCATCCCTGCTAACCAGTAGGCCTACCATAACTAACCCTCTGATCCCTCCCTGCAACCATTGGGCTCTACATAACTAAACCTCTGACCCATCCCTGCTAACCCAGTGGGCTACATAACTACCCTGATCCTCCCTGAGTAACAGGGTTTGAACTACTCTCTGCCCATCCCTGCTACCCAGTGGCTACATAAACTAACCTCGTCCCTCCCTGTACCAGTGGCTACCTAACTAACCTCTGACCCATCCCTGCTAGCCAGTGGGCTACCATAACCACACACTGATCCCTCCCTGCTAACCAGTGGGCTACCATAACTAACCTCTGACCCCCTCCCTTCTAACCAGTGGGCTACCATAACTATCCTCTGACCCATCCTGCTAACCAGTGGGCTACCATAACTAACCTCTGATCCATCCCTGCTAACCAGTGGGCTACCATTAATAACCTCTGATCCCTCTCTGCTAACCAGTGGGCTACAATAACTAACCTCTGACCCCTCCCTTCTAACCAGTGGGCTACCATAACTATCCTCTGACCCATCCCTGCTAACCAGTGGGCTACCATTAATAACCTCTGATCCCTCTCTGCTAACCAGTGGGCTACCATAACTAACCTCTGATCCCTCCCTGCTAGCCAGTGGGCTACCATAACTATTCTCTGACCCAGCCCTGATAACCAGTGGGCTACATAACTAACCCCTGATCCATCCCTGATAACCAGTGGGCTTTGATTACTAACCTCTGACCCATCTCCTGCTAACCAGTGGGCTACCATACCTAACTCTCTGATCCCTCCCTGCTAGACATCATTCTGGCTAAATAAAGTTGAAGAGCCATGATGGAATTGTAGTTATAGTGTCACCCCCAGTGATGTCCTGTAACCAATGGTGACTGTAGTGATCACAATGTTAACAGAATCACTGACACCCCCGTCCTCCCACCCCCGGGCAGGGAGTGGGTCTAGGCGGAGTTACTCCACCAGCTTGGTAGCCCTGTACGGTCCCGTTCCGATCATTCGGTGCTCCATGTTGTTCCGGTAACAGTCCGACCGGTCCTAGAAACTTTCTGTCTCCTGGAGACGGGCTCCAGTTTAATCGCGTACCTGCTGTCTGCCGAGTTCCCATTGGCTGGGGGGGAGACATGTTGACCGGTAGTGACATTGTGTTACATTGTATTGTATACAGATCAACTGGACCATCAGAGGATGTGAGAGGAACAGAATGAATGGGGTTGGTATGTAAAAGCGATTGTTTATAAAGGGCCCACCTACCTAAACAAACTACCTCCCCAATAACGAACTACCTTCTAAACTACTTACTCATCTACCTATCCCTACCATCCACCTACCTACCAACTACTTACCCAACTATACCGTGTCTAACTACTTATTCATCTAACTAACCTATCTACCTACCAATCCACCTATCCAACCACTACCTTCCAACTTAAGCTGGGTACACACTAGATAATTTTCGGTCCGATCGCCCGATAGTTCAGTGTAGCGGTCGATCGGAACGAAATGATCGCATCCGAATGATCCATGCCGACCGATCGTTCTTCCGCAATGGACGATCGGGAAAACATTGTGTACCTAGCTTACCTAGCTACCTGTCTAACTACTTAACCCATCTAACCTACCTACCAACACCTAACCACCTAACTAACTAATTACCCATCTAACCTACCTACCTACTCCCACCTACTACCTGTCTAACTACTTACTATACCCTCTAACTACCTACCATACCCTTCCACTACCTACCCGCCTAACGACTTATCCATCTAACACCTACTTACCAATCCACCTCACATTCCCACCTATATACCCTCTAACTACTTACCCATCTAACTACCTACCTATCTACCACCTAACTACTACTTACCCCATCAACTACCCTACCCACTTCACCACTACCTACCCAACTAACTACCCCTGTATAACTACTTACCCATCTAACTATCTTCCAACCTATCTACCTACCTACCCAACTACCTACCTACCTAACTACCTGTCTAACTACTTACCCATCTTACTACCTACCTACCTATCTACCTACCCAACTAACTACCTGTCTCACTACTTACCCATCCAATTGCCTGTCTATACTTACCCTTACCCATCAACTGCCTACCTACCTAACCAACTACCTACCTAACACCTGTCTAACTACTTACCCATCTAACTACCTACCTATCTACCTAGAACCAACTAACTACCTTCTACCTACTACCACCTACTACACTACCTACCAACACCTACCCCACCTAACCACCCTGTCTAACTACTTACACTTCTAACTACCTACCAACCTATCTACTTACCTACCCATCCCCTCCTCACTTACTACCCACACACCTACCTCACTACCCACCACCCATACATCTACCTCACTAACTACCTATCTATCCCTCACCTCAACTACTACCTACCCATCCAGCTACCTACCTATTATTATTCTCATCTTTACAAGGCACACTGGTAAGGTCCATTTGGGATATGTGGTGGCAGTTTTTGGAATCCCATATAGAAGGGACATTTTGGAAATACCATATGTGTGGGGTGGTTATACGTATGTCTGCGGTAGTAATAAAATATATGTGGCGTGATTATACCGTATGTGTGCGGTCGTTATACTGTATCTGTTGGTGATTGTACCGGTAAGTGTGGGTAGTTGTACAGTATGTGTGCGGTGGTTATACCGTATGTGTGCTGTGATTTACCGTAGTCTGCTGTGATTATACAGTATGTGTGCTGGTTATACGTTGTGTGCGCTGGTTATACCGTATGTGTGCGGTGATTATACCATAATGTGTGCCATGATTATAACGTATGTTGCTGCGGTTATACTGTATGTGACGTTTGTTATACCGTTTGTGTTTGGTGTCTCATACCATAACTGTACAGTGGTAATACCGTATGTGGTTTCGTATTAACCGTATGTCTGCCGTGGTTATACTGTATGTGTGTGGGTTATTATAACCGTATGTGTGTGGTTCCATTATACCGTATCTGTACTGTGTTTATACATATTGTGGTGGTTATACATATGTGTAGGGTGGTTATACTGTATGTGTACGTTGGTTATACCGTATATGTATATGTGGTATGTGTAGGGGGGTTATAACCGTATGTTAAGGGTGGTTAGACCGTATGTGTGCCGTGATTATACCGTTATGTCTGGCCGTGGTTATACTGTATGTGTGCGGTCGTTTACCCTATCTGTACGGTGGTTATACCGTAAGTGTAAGGGTGTTAATACCGTTGTGTGTCCGTATATATATACTGTATGTCTGCAGTGGTTTAACTGTATTGTGTGTGTGGTTTGTTATACCGTATGTGTGTGTGGTAATACTGTATCTGTATATATAAATTATGTATAAATGGATATAAGTGCAAACATTAGGATGATAATCCCTGCCCCCAAAGCTTACAATCTAAGTAACTAACAGCCGTATTACACCATTGAGACCAGCTGATTTTGGGTGGTTTCTGGCATTTACGAGTGGATCCTGTCTCTTTTTGCAAACCCTCTGACTCTGGGTAACTGGTTGATCCCTCTCTGCTAACCAGTGGGCTACCATAACTAACCTCTGATCCCTCCCTGCTAGCCAGTGGGCTACCATAACTATTCTCTGACCCAGCCCTGATAACCAGTGGGCTACCATAACTAACCCCTGATCCATCCCTGATAACCAGTGGGCTTTGATTACTAACCTCTGACCCATTCCTGCTAACCAGTGGGCTACCATAACTAACCTCTGATCCCTCCCTGCTAGACATCATTCTGGCCTAAATAAAGTTGAAAGAGCATGATGGGAATTGTAGTTATAGTGTCACCCCCAGTGATGTCCTGTACCATGTGACTGTAGTGATCACAATGTAATAAACAGAATCACTGACACCCCAGTCCTCCCACCCCGGGCAGTGAGTGGGTCTAGGCGGAGTTACTCACCAGCTTGGTAGCCCTGTACGGTCCCGGTCCGATCATTCGGTGCTCCATGTTGTTCCGGTAACAGTCCGACCGGTCCTAGAAACTTTCTGTCTCCTGGAGACGGTCACAGTTTGAATCGCGTACCTGCTGTCTGCCGAGTTCCCATTGGCTGGGGGGGAGACATGTGACCGGTAGTGACATTGTGTTACATTGTATTGTATACAGATCAACTGGAACCATCAGAGGATGTGAGAGGAACAGAATGAATGGGGGTTGGTATGTAAAGAGATTGTTTATAAAGGGCCCACCTACCTAAACAACTACCTACCCAACTAACGAACTACCTGTCTAACTACTTACTCATCTACCTACCTACCCATCCACCTACCTAACCAACTACTTACCCAACTAACTACCTGTCTAACTACTTATTCATCTAACTACCTATCTACCTACCAATCCACCTATCCAACCAACTACCTTCCCAACTTAAGCTGGGTACACACGATGAGATATTTCGGTCCGATCGCCCGATAGTTCAGTGTAGCGGTCGATCGGAACGAAATGATCGCATCCGAATGATCCATGTCCGACCGATCGTTCGTCCGAAATGGACGATCGTGGAAAACATTGTGTACCTAGCTTAACTAGCTACCTGTCTAACTACTTACCCATCTAACTACCTACCAACCTACCTAACCACCTAACTAACTAATTACCCATCTAACTACCTACCTACCCACCTAACTACCTGTCTAACTACTTACCCATCTAACTACCTACCTACCCTTCCAACTACCTACCCGCCTAACTACTTATCCATCTAACTACCTACTTACCAATCCACCTACATTCCCACCTATATACCCGTCTAACTACTTACCCATCTAACTACCTACCTATCTACCCACCTAACTAACTACTTACCCATCTAACTACCTACCAACTTAACCAACTACCTACCCAACTAACTACCTGTATAACTACTTACCCATCTAACTATCTTCCAACCTATCTACCTACCTACCCAACTACCTACCTAACTACCTGTCTAACTACTTACCCATCTAACTACCTACCTATCTACCTAACCAACTAACTACCTGTCTAACTACTTACCCATCTAACTACCTACCTAACCAACCACGACCTCCCACCAACTACCTCCTAACTAACTGTACTTACCCTTCTAACTACCTACCACCTATCCTTACTACCCATCCCCCTACCTCACTTACTACCCACACACCTACCTCACTACCCACCTCTACCTCACCACCACTCAACCACCACTAACTACCTATCTATCCATCTACCTCACTTACTACCTACCCATCCAGCTAACCTACCTATTATTATTCTCAATCTTTACAAGGCACTGGTAAGGTTCTCATTTGGGATATGTGTGGCAGTTTTGGAATCCCATATAGAAAGGGACATTTTGGAAATACCATATGTGTGGGGTGGTTATACGTATGTCTGCGGTAGTAATAAAATATATGTGGCGTGATTATACCGTATGTGTGCGGTCGTTATACTGTATCTGTATGGTGATTGTACCGTAAGTGTGGGGTTTTTGTACACGTATGTGTGCGTTGGTTATAACCGTATGTTGCGGTGATTTACCGTTTGCTGTGATTATACAGTATTTGGTGCTGGTTATACCGTATGTGTGCGCTGGTTATACCGTATGTGTCGTGATTATACCATATTGTGGCCATGATTATAACGTATGTTGCTCGGTTTACTGTAATGGTAACTTTGTTATACCGTTTGTGTTTGGTGTCTTCATACCATAACTGTACAGTGGTAATACCGTATGTGTTTCTTGATTATAGACCGTATGTCTGCCGTGGTATACTGTATTGTGTGTGTGTTATTATACCGTATGTGGTGGTCATTATACCGTATCTGTACTGTGGTATACCATATATGTATGGTGGTTATACAGTATGTGTAGGGTGGTTATACTGTATGTGTACGTGGGTTATACCGTATATGTATAGTGGTTATGGTGTAGGGTGGGTTATAACCGTATGTTAAGGTGGTTAAACCGTATGTGTGGCCGTTGATTATACCGTATGTCTGCCGTGGTTATACTGTATGTGTGCGGTCGTTATACCCTATCTGTAGGTGGTTATACCGTAAGTGTAGGGTGGTAATACCGTTGTGTGCCGTGATTTATACTGTTGTCTGCAGTGGTTAACTGTATGTGTGTGTGGTTGTTATAACCGTATGTGTGTGGTGGTAATACTGTATCTGTATATATAAATTATGTATAAACATGGATATATTGCAAACATTGAGAATAGATCCCTGCCCCCAGAGCTTACAATCTAAGTAACTAACAGCCGTATTATACCATTGAGACCCGCTGTATTTTGGTGTTTCTGGCATTTACAGAGTGGATCTGGTCTATTTTTGCAACCCTCTGACTCTGGGTACGCAGAGCCATAATTCCTCTGACCTACAGCGCAGCTTAGGATAACCCCCTGTGATCTGTTTCCTAACTAGAAGGATGGCTGGAGAAATCAGGGGCATGACAGCAACCAGAGAATTAAAGATGACTCATCTTCAATCCACATCTAAGAGTACCAGTAAACCTGCGGTTTTAGGTCCTAACTCATCTTCAATCCACATCTAAAGAGTACCCAGTAAACCTAGCGGTTTAGGTCCTAACTCATCTTCAATCCAATCTAAAGAGTGCCCAGTAAACCTAGCGGTTTAGGTCTATACTTCTTCATCACTCTAAAGAGTACCCAGTAAACCTAGCGGTTTAGGTCCTATACTTATCTTCAATCCACATCTAAAGAGTACCCAGTAACCTAGCGGTTTAGGTCCTATCATCTTTCTTCAATCCACATCTAAGAGTACCCAGTAAACCTACGGTTTAGTCCTATACTCATCTTCAATCCACATCTAACGAAGTACCCAGTAAACCTAGCGGTTTAGGTCCTATACGCATCCTTAATCCACATCTAAAGAGTACCCAGTAAACCTAGCGGTTTAGTCCTATACGCATCTAACCTTAATCCCATCTAAAGAGTACCCAGTAAACCTAGCGGTTTAGGTCCTATACCATCTCAATCCACATCTAAGAGTACCCAGTAAACCTAGCGGTTAGGTCCTTACTCATCTTCAATCCACATCTAAGAGTACCCTAAACCTAGCGGTTTATGTCCTATACTTATCTTCAATCCACATCTAAAGAGTACCCCAGTAAACTAGCGGTTTAGGTCCTATACTCATCTTCAATCCACATCTAAGAGTACCCAGTAACCTAGCGGTAGGTCCTAATACTTATCTTCAATCCACATCTAAAGAGTACCCATAAACTAGCGGTTTAGGTCCTATACATCCTCATCTTCATCCACATCTAAAGAGTACCCGTAACCTAGCGGTTTAGGTCCTATACTTATCTTCCATCCATCTAAAGAGTACCCCAGTAAACCTAGCGGTTTAGGTCCTATACTCATCTTCAATCCACATCTAAGAGTTACCCAGTAAACCTAGCGGTTTAGGTCCTATACTTATCTTCAATCCACTCTAAAATTACCCAGTAAACTAGCGGTTTAGGTCCTATACTCATCTTCAATCACATCTAAAGAGTACCCAGTAAACCTAGCGGTTTAGGTCCTATACTTCTCTTCAATCCACATCTAAAGAGTACCCATGTAACACCTAGCGGTTTAGGTCCTATACGCATCCTTAATCCACATCTAAAGAGTACCCAGTAAACCTAAGCGGTTTAGGGTCCTATACTTATCTTCCATCCACATCTAAAGAGTGCCCAGTAAACCTAGCGGTTTAGGTCCTATACTTATCTTCAATCCACATCTAAAGAGTACCCAGTAAACCTGCGGTTTAGTTCCTATACGCATCCTTATCCACATCTAATCCACATCCTCCCTCCATCTACATATATCTATTTCTTCTCTTCCAAAAAAGAAAATGGTTGTGGTTTGGGGGTGTTTTTATGGTTGAGCTAAGGGTGCCAGGCTTTTGTGCCTACAGGCTCCTGAAGTGTAAATCCGCCCATTGCGAACGCACGTTCCCAGTTGTATTGTGCGATCAACCGTGTGGACCCATATGAATGAATCGGGCCGAAAATATCTTCTGGTGGGTACCCACTTTTAACTCTGGATTGCAGCATTTCTTATAACCTGGATGGTTGTTATCAACAGCTGTCATAGAGGCTTCTCCTTTCTTAGATTCTTATTAGATTATGGAATGTATTGCATTATGGGAAAACCGGCAAAGTTAGATATGGAGAAAAGGTAAAAGGATAAATATCCTACTTAGGTCACAGAAGTAGGTTAGGTACTGTACTACATGGGCCTATACAAGTATGTTTTATTGATTGGGTCGGTAGGAAAGATCATCTAAGATTCGTTGTACGTTTACCTAGATAACTAAAAGGCAGGTTAAAAAAATATAACAGGATTTTATCTGTCCAGATGTATTCCACACCAGACTATCTTGAAAGTAATTAGACAGCAGAGACTGGAGACAAATTATGGTGGGCCATATTCATAAAGGCGCGTATTGATTTTTTAGCGATACCGCGCCTTTAAAGAACGGTTAACTATGAACGCGAATACCATTCGGCGCACATGTACAACCACATATCGATAACATGTGGTATTGCTGAATTGTGATACCAGCATTCTTAAATAGGGACTGTGTTTTTAAGCATTACTTAAATATCACCTCTAGATGGCGGTATTATCTTGGTATTTTTTTTTTTCCATGATTAACTGCAACAAGAGGATATTTTAGTGGATTTGTTACAGCTAGTTTTCCCAGAGGAAAAGGTTTGGCATAAAAATCCTCTTTTGTATGAGACTAATCATTAAACACTTTCTTACTACTATTATGTTTCCACAAGATGTTATATAGATAACTAGCAGGGGCTGGATTCAACCAGGAAATCTAGAAACGCGCGGAAGTGCAAACACGTGGTTGGCTATAGGCAATGTCAGTATTGTGACCTTGTTCAATATGCTTGGGACCATCTGCCAGCCTGGAAATTGCTTGTGTACATGTTACCGTATGTTTATAATCACCTTCAGGACTAAACTGGAATGTAAACATGCAATTGTAAAGCGCTACGGAAGATGTGGCGCTATATAAATACACAATAGTAATAATTTTATCAGTCTCCAACAAATAGACATTATTTATAGGTCCAAACTAAGAGACTAAGGCAGGGGCTGGGAATTGAAGTATGCGTTTCTCACCCCCATTTCCTTTAGACTTTAAGCTCTTTGGGTGAGGGTCCTCTCTCTTATTGTATTACGGTATTGCTGTAAGAAACTCATTACTCTGTTTACTTATATTATGTATTAACCGTGTATGTAATATTGTATGACTTTGTATAACAGTATTACCCTTATGTAATGTATGACTATTAATTGTAAAGCGCTACAGAGTGTTGGCGCAATATAATTCAGATAATACGGTAATAAGTTTGTTACGCTTTGTAGACAATCAAAGTTACCCCCGGGTAAGGCCTAGAGTTTCTACTCACCCTGGGTAGCTCAGTTCATCTTTTGCTCACATTTAGCTGGCCATACACTACCTACACAGATTCAACACTTGTTCCAATATATTGTGGATTTATATAGCACAAACATATTACGTAGCGGTTTACAATTACATGTATCATTCACTCACCTCAGGGCCCTGCCTAAGAGCTTACATCTAGCAATTTAATGATTTAATGTGAACCATTTGTAATGTTATAGTGGAGACGTAGTTTTAACCTGCCGACATCTCCAGCTGGATCATGTTGGTGACTGCAATTACAATTATCATTACATCAGAATATCGATCGCAAACTGATCGGGCTAGGCAGTTGTTAGAGTGTCGCAGGAACATTAGGTGGTTAGTTCAGCTTATGGCTATGTTCTTGTGTGTCTGCTAGCAGCCACTGTTTTTACTAACACACGCAACTCTGAATGTAACTTGGCCGAGACCACCCAGCGTCTGCAGCCCGATTTTGAAGGTGCCTATTACCTGTTTTTTGCGCATACGATTTTTGGTCAAAATAGAAATTGCGGGTATTGCGCATTGCGTTCACTATTTTTTTTACGTAAGATCATGGGGTTTTAGAATGTTAAATTACAAAAACGCATCGCAACGCATAACACAGAATGCAAAACCTCGCAATTGCATATGCGATTTAGTGCGTTGTAGTGTGGCCTCACCTAAGAGAAACTGCATCATGACAACTCGGCAGGAGGAGGAGCGAGGAGGTAAGAATAATATCTCCCTGCTATGTGGCCAGTCCATTGCCAGACTAACTAACATGAGCTTTGTTAACAGAATTTGAAGAGGGATACACTTTATTAAATGTCCAAACTGTTACACATAAACTAATCCAGACAGACAGCACTGGCAAAGGGAATTTTAAAAAGGTTGTGTGAAAATAAACAAAAGGGGTTGTACTTTACCAAATGAATTTACGCTTGGTGAATTATTACTCTGCCCCTCCTTACCTCTAGGGCCAGTATAATTGTGCAAGACTTCCCACTTACAGCTCATCTTTAACTTAATTTCCATTATGTCATCAGGCATTTGCCCCAAGGTGAATGATCTTTCAGCTTTACTTTTGATAAAGGTATTACACAGAGCACTGTATAACCCACACTCATATTTATGGATTAACTCCAGCAGATGAACCTAAAGCCCCCAGCAAGCTGGGAGTTGTGTTTTTCAAACATCTGGAGTGCAGATTGGGTAACTACTGGTTTTTGACTACTGTATGGTATTACCGACTGTACAGGAATTCTGCTGTTCCACTTAAAGGGCAACATAAGCCTCACACAATATAGAATCAGAAGGGATGGTATCATTGTTGAAAAGATTGCCACGGGTTTGGCAGTAGTGGTGATAATTTCAACCCTCAGCTTATACTTGAGTCAATCAGTTTTGCCCTTTTTAAGGTAATAAGTACCTCTGCTTATACTAGATTGACTTATATACTTTACTAAAAGCTCATTGAGCAGGGGAGGAGGCAGCAACCTCTGCCAGAAAAGGGACAATACTAATTAAAGTGGCATGTCTACCCCAAAAATAAAATTTATCCCACTACTAGCCCCACTGTGTAGTGTTAAAAAATCCTTACCTTATCTCCACTGCTCTAAATGGTTTCTCCTGCAGTGCCTGTTTTCAAGTTCCGAAAGTGAAAGAGTAGCCTCAGTGAGTCTACCAGATGTACAAGCATAAAGATGGAACTGGGGTGCACATTTAAGTAGGATATTCCGTTATTTGTTTGCATACAAAGACATTTGGGGGTCACCTTGCCCCTTTCCATCAGGTATGAGTCATCCGGGTGCCTTTTTCTTCCTTCTTATGAGGTTTCTGGCATTGTCAGGGGAGCCCTCCCCCCACTCTGGATCGCGTCATGGCTGCTTTTCCACCTTCCATTAAAAAACACGGAAGCAGAAAATGGGTGATGGAACATAGGCAGGTCTAGTCTGACATCTATCAGATTACAGGGGTTGGAGTGATTTTTCATTTGAATTTTCCTGCCTAAATTATCTTATCTTTTATTTCTGTTGTGTAGCGTACCCCAGCCAAGCCCCAAAACATACTTGCGCTCCTTTTTTTCGGGTGGGGTGGGGGGGGGTTTACAAGGAGAACTAAAAAGATAAGTATAATTTAGGCAGAAAATTCAAATGAAAAGTCACTCACCCGATTATCTGATGTCAGACAACCGCCTGATGTTCCATCACCCCATTTTCTGCTTCCTGTGTTTTTTGGTTAACAGAAGTCTGTTATGGATCCGTGACATCACAGCCAAGATTGAATGCTATTCCCCTAGATGCTTACTCGCATGTGCGAGCTGTTGAGAGTAGGTGGAAACATAATGACCGGCAGAAGGGGTAAGAAGATGTCCCTACAAAACAGGTGAATCTTACATGTGTCAGCTTTTTGGGGTTTGGGGGATTATTAACCCATAAATCATTTTTCATTAGAAAGAAGAACATGCCCTATAAGGCTAAAAAAAATTGTGGAAAGAAAACTCTCATAACAAAAAAGCCAGTAGAGATGTATGAGCCTGTACACTAAGAGCAGATATTGGGGGATGTCCATTTCCATACAGAACAGTTTAAGTGTCTCAGTCATTTAATAGCAAAAGATTTAATTGAAAGTCCATCTCTGGTTCAAAGAATAACATTACTTTTCATACACTCCCACGGTACCCAAAAGTTCAGCCTTGCACAGTATTTTGTATTCATGCAACAGTCGTCTCTATAGGAGTTAATATATATATATATTATTATAGAACATCTGTTGAACATTACCCACAATCCTATTGGTTACTTTATGTATAAACCCCAATAACTTAGCATAAAAAAACAGGGTTCTCTGAAAAAGAGTGCAAAATATGTAGAGTCACACTACCCCACCAAATACTCCTTGATTATCAAGTAATACCAATGTTTGATGTGGCTAGATAATCATTCAGGATCTAAAGGAGGTCAATGGGTTTTATTTTTTGCATTTCCCATTTTGACCAATTTTCGGGAGCCTCTGTCCTTTGGTATAATCGTGAAACCAGAATGTTTAGAAACAGGATTAGGAAATTGAATCCGTACGACCAAATGACATACAAGGAAGACGCGATATTGGTACGGGCAGTTTTCCATGAAGAAGAATTGTCCAATGTGAAACGTAACCATCAAGAATTTAATCTAGAAAAAAACAAATGAAAAGATAATAAATGAAACACAAACTAAAACGTATCATTATAAATTATGGTTTTCCAAATTTATCTAGATCACCTTTTCTTATATTTTCAGGTTCACTTTTGTCTGGTGATGGGCCTGCCGTTGGACTGGAAAAAAAGCCAATGTAATACCAATATTCAAAAAGTAGTCATTCCACCCTGGTAATTATACCTGTCCTAACATCAGTGGTAGGGAAGGTGATGGAAACTTTGTTACGGGATCATATCCTTGACTTTGTCTCAGTACTGATCTTATTAGTAGTAGTCAGCATGGAATTATGAGAAATAGATCATGCCATACAAAATGTAATTGTTTTTTATGAAGAAGTGAGTAAGATTTTAGATTCTGGGACATCAGTAGAATGTGGTTTACTGGGATTTTGCTAAAGCTTTTGATACTGTGCCACATAGGCGACTAATGTATAAACTGAGGACTGTTGGCCTAGAAAAAACATTTGTACATGGATAGAGAATTGGTTATTGGTTCGCAAACAGAGAGTGGTGGTTAATGGAGCTACATCTATATGGGCTAAAGTTCTATGTGGATGCCTCAGGTTCTGTACTGGGGACACTTCTTTTTAATTCTGTTTTAAATGACTTAGAAGGGGGGCATTGGGAGCACGGTTTCTCTGTCTTTGCTAATGAAAACTGAACTATGCAGACTTTATGGGCCGCAGAGGCAGATGAGGTGATGCATTTGGGTTTTTAACATCCTTGTGCCACCTACACATAAACAACTCTCTAATGGAAAAGGATTTGGGGGTTCTGGTAGATAACAGACTTAGCTATAGCAAACAATGCCAGGTAGCAACGACTAGAGCTAGCAAGTATTTCTTGTATAAAGAGGGTATTAGATTCAAGAGAGAAACATATTTCCTCCCTCTTTAAAGGCACTGGTAAGGCCTCATTTGGAATATGCGGAGCAGTTTTGAATCCCATATTACAAAGTACATCTTGGAAATAAAAGCAGTTCAGAGAAGGGCAACTAAATAATAAGGGGGATGAGGGCTTGACTATACAGGCAGATTAGACAGTTAGGGCTGTTTACATGGAGAATTGACATTTGCAGTGCTTCTCACTGTAAAGGTTTTCTTTACAGTGAGAACGGTGAAACTGGAAATATCTTCCAGCAGATGTGGTAACAGCAAGTTCATTGATAGCTTTAAAAGTGGGCGGAATATTGAATTACTGTATTAATACTTACTGTAGTTCTGGTTGGTACAGGGATACTAATAATATTAGAATTACTGGTATTAATACATATACTGTAAGTTCTGGTTGGTACAGGAATACTCACGGTATATAATATTGAGAATTACTATGGTATTAATATATAAACTGTAGTTCTGGTTGTACAGGGATACTATTAAATATTGAGAATTACTGGTATTAATACATATAGGTAGTTTGGTTGTTACAGGGCTCTCTAATAATATTGAGATTACTGGTATTATACATAACGTAGTTCTGGTTTGGTACAGGGATAATACTATAATAATATTGAGAATTACTGGTATTAATCATATACTGTAGTTCTGGTTGGTACAGGATACTATATATATTGAGAATTACTGGTATAATACATATACCGTAGTTTGTTGATCCAAGGATACTTTCCGATGCCGTTTGGAGTCAGGAAGGAGTTTTTTTCCTTCCCCCCTTTTTTAGCTAGGTTTTTTTTTTGCCTTCCCCTGGATTAACTGTTAGGTAGGGTTAAAAAGAGGGTGAACAGGTTGGACTTGATGGACCACAGTCAAACCTTTATTCCAAACAGCCACACTTTTTACACAACAAAAAATAATGAGTACTCCTTTTAAAATCCATATGTACAAGATAAGTAATTGCCTTCCTAACCTAATATGTGTTACTTACTTCACTCTATAGAAACCCTTATGTTAACTAGGGAACAAGAGAGTTGGTGAATAGAGTTTGAACATCAGATCCTTGGGCACTGAAGTATTGGCATACCCTATATTAATGGCGCACAGCTTGTATCATTGCCCATGGTAAGGTTGGACTGAGAAACTACTCTCGTACTCCACTGAGATATCTACAATTATTTTACTATGAAAATGAACACTCACTGCGCAAGCCAGTCTTGAGAAAAGATTGTTTATGTAGCGTTTGGGAGTACAGCACCACATAAGTACACTAGCTTACTATCCTAACATACAGATCTGACTTATAACAAAGAAAGGGGGGGAACACATACCAGCTGAATGGATGTCATGTGCTTTTTCCACCACAGGTACTTCTGTAGGCGGTCCCATTGCTGTATAGCCCATAATAAGAGTACATGATCACATGAACCATGCAGTTTACCAATGCATGGAATGTTCCCAAACCACCTGATCAGGTAAAATAATAATAAAATCAAAGATTAATACCTCCCAACCATGAACTATCATTCAATAACAAAAAATGAGCCCAGCACGCTGAGAAGAAAGGAATTTTAATCATAATACTGTCTATAGCATTTTTACAGTTGTGTAATTTAAATAAAAAGTTAATCCCAGAACTGGATATATGACGTACTAAGCCAAATCAGTTTTAATTCATTTGGTCTTACATTAACTGTTTTTTTCTATTCCCTTATCCACCCAATTTTTGGTCGTACTCCCACAGTTTTCGAGCTAAAGACATGAATTTGGTATCACTCTGCATGGACACATAGAGAAGTGTGCTATCTTCTAGCTAAGGAATCCATTACATGTTTCCAAGTTAACATCATGCAATTTGTGCATTGACTTTAAATGGACGTGTCCAGGCTTATCACATGGTTACATTCAGCTGTGTCACGAACAATAGTGCTGATTAACTGTCTTTTGATTGCATTCAATCCCACTCTTCCAATTCTGTCGGCTTCCAGGCAGGGTGGGGAGAAGGGGCCAGACTTGGATATGATGTCAAACATCATAAAAGGGGCAGGGTTGGGGGCAGAGATAGTAGGTAAGTGCTGTCACGGAGTTTGAGTGGTCCTCGGGAGTGCGGAAGACCACCCTGCGAGTGCCGGGAAGGTGGGATACCTGCATTAGCTGTGTCACAGTCCTACCAGTGCTGATACCGGTCTCCTTCTTGTTTCGGGCTGTGTTCAAACCCTTATCAGCTTCGATTTCTCAGCTGTGTCACAGGCACGTGCACACCTTACATTAATAAATTCAGGAGAACTAAACCCAATTTATACTCCAGATCTGAAACAACTCTCCTAAAAACACCAATAGATATAAAATACCACTACAGAAATTGTATAAAGTAAATGTAGCCTGTTAAGAACTGGATGAAGTCTGTGGTGTATGTGCAGTGTCAGACCACACCTCCTGACCTCAGTCAACATGCTTTGTTGTTTATCTGTCCTGTAACATGATTGGCTACAGATTACTAATGGGTGTGACACACTAACAAGTTTCTGCCATAGCTAAGGACTGAGCAATGTGCAGAAGATAATGGTCGTTGAACCAAACGGTTGTTACTAGAAGCAGTGAAGTAATAAACACCAACCATATGTTATTTAGGTAAATTTTCCAGCACCAGCATCAAATGAGAGGTAAGACACTGATTAACTGGTTTTATATTCAAGGCGTTCTGTCCTTCTGGTTCAGTGTTGTTCTGTGGCTTTAGTTGTCCTTTAAACTTTCTCTTTTTAGTAGAAATGGGCTTTTATTCACCACCATGGTGGTCATCAGCCAAGGTTTTTCTTTCTTTGGGAAGTTTGACAACTTTCACAAGCAAATTTCTCGGGAGAACCTGTTATCATGAAATGCCCAATAGATACCCTAACTGAACACCTGCAGGGACAACTAGGAAGTTAATCCAGAAAGCTCCCATCTAGTACAGCAGTGTTATCTCTGGCAGGTTACCTTTCCTTGTTCACTGCTCTAGCTTATGTTGCTTTCTGGGTTAATTTCTCATGTGTAGGGTAGGTTGCTGTTGTGTTGTGCCAAGCTATTCTCATGTGTATATTAATATTATTAATAACCCTAATTATAGATAAATTATAAAAATAACATTTGCTTCGTATTACTTTAATAAAGTTCCTGACTTTTCTGGCAAACTGATTTTCCAGAGTTTGTCCAGCTCGTAATGATAATTTGTGAAAATTAAAATGTTTAACTGTAGCAAGACTTAAAGTTACTTTTCCTTTAAGCGGCTTTGACAGGGGTAGGGATAGAACAGCCAGGGAGATGGACTCCGTGGTTAAATTACATTCATCACCATTAAAGGGCATGTCCCCCCCCAAACTAAAATTTACCCACTAACTGCCCCACTGTGTACATCCTCTGCTCCTTATGGTTTCCTGCAGTGCTTGTCTAAAGTTCAGAAACTGAAGAGTATAGCTGTCTTCCTGTCCAAAAGGTTTCCTCCTTGTCCTCTGAGAGGACAGTGAAAGCCACAGGGGAGCCCTTCCCCCCCCCCCCCCCCCCCCCTTCCTTCCCACCATCCGGATCCATCTCCTGCAGACCGTTGCACCTAGCGTGAATCATTTTGCCACATGATAGATGCCCCCTGCCCACTTTAACTGCAGAGTTATTTCTAGAACGCTACTTACAGACCTTTGTTGCCGCGGCGTCTGGACTGACATCAGCCGCGGCTGTGATTGGCTGCCTCTCAGGCCAATCACAGACGCCGCTGCCGCCCATGCTTGCAAGTTCTGGAAAGCAGGGAGCCAGATCAGTGCACTGTGGATGAGAGGGCTGTAAGTATGTTCTAATAGTTTTTTTTAAAGAAATCTTGGGCGGTTGGGGGGTTGGAAAGGGGGGTTTCTACCATATGGCAGTTTGGTTTAAGGGTGGACATTCCCTTTAATTAGAAGTTTTTATTTTGCTTAATGAAGTTAAACCCCAATTTTCTAACTTCATTGAAACAATTAGAAAAGTTAATATGTTCCCACAATGTTTTGTATAATACTGTTATTACCAGCACAAACTTGACTCCAAACCACCAAGTCCACGCCATAATTGAGTGGTGAAGCACATGCAGGAACTATCTTGCTGTTCTTCTTACGCAGGACAAAAAAAATCTGAAATTTTTTAAAAAAAACTCCTTTACATGCTTTCCAAAATGCTAAAATTGCACCAGACTTAATACACAACTATTCCTTATTTTTTATTCTATCTGTACAAAGCCTCCCAGTTTTTCATTTATTAATATACCGCTACAACACCAGGCAGAACTCTATCGGAGAGCAGGTGCTGTACACTATGTCCCCCACCATTAAGACTACCCAGGGTTGATGAACTAGCCATTTACCATCGGTATTTGTTGAAAGTTGTCCATGTGTAATGGCCACCTTTAGATTGTTTGTCTGAAGTTGTAATTCATCTGACACTTTAGCTAACAAATGTCCAATTGGTTTAGATTGGCAGTGGGCAATACATAACCGGAACAAATGCGTAGCTGGTCATTTTAATAATGCCACTTTATTTGGCATTGTGTGTGAACACAGTATTTTCTGGACTTTTATAGTTCAGAAAACTCTAGTTTGATACACATATTACAAATATTACATAAAATCATTTTCTTCACTGTATCTCGGACTTAAGTTGAGCTACAAAAGCAATAAACATCAAACCCAAAACCTCAGGCATATATAGGGCAACGAGAGAGACAAACAGAAGGACTGATGCAATGATATGTTATATCTATAAATCACCCTTCCCAGAAGAACACTCCATAACATGGACAATCTAGTACTCACAGTGTCCAGTAATTCAATAAATTTTGAAAAATAAAAGAGCCAGCACGTCCAACCATCTAATAAAATAAAACAAAAACACATTCATTACAAGAAGTATGTCTACGTGTGATGTACATGTGGTCTACTGTGTGATGTACAGTGTGTACTGTCTGTGTGGTACACAGTGTGTGGGTTATACAGTGTGTACAGTCGTGTGGTATACAGTGTGTGTGGTATACAGTGTGTACTGTCTGTGTGGTAGTACAGTGTGTACTGTCTGTGTGGTATACAGTGTGGTACTGTGTCTGTGTGGTATACAGTGTGTACTGTCTGTGTGGTATACAAGTGTTATGTCCCTGTGTGTAATACCTGTGTGGTACCGTGTTGGTGGTATACAGTGTGTACCCGTGTGTGGTAATACATGTGTACCTTGTGTGTGTGTACAGTGTGTACCGTGTGTGGTATCAGTGTGTACCGTGGTGTGGTATACAGTGTTGTAACTGTGTGTGGTTACAGTGTGTACCGTGTGTACGTGTTGTACTGTGTGTATACAGTGTGTACGGTGTGGTATACAGTGTGTGTGTATACGTGTTACGGTCTGTGTGGTATACAGTTTACGGTCTGTGGATACAAGTCGTCCCTGTGCATGTAAATAAATCAAAAATGGCCTTGTCTACTTCTCGTAGTTAGGGGGTATAGTAGCATCTTTTTGATTAAACCATCAGGCTGCATATTGTATGAAACCACATGGGGTCTGACTCGTTTCATGGTGTTACAAGCCCCCCCTTCCTCAGAGACACAAAACAAACACCATGTGTGATGTACAGTGTATATATACATGTGTACTGTGTGATGTACAGTGTGTACTGGTGATGTACAGCGTGTTTATACAGTGTCAACTGTGTGATGTATAGTGTGTACGTTTAATAAACAGTGTGTTGTGTGATATACAGTGTGGAATTGTGGTGGATGTACAATGTGTCATACAGTGTCTAAGTGTCTACTATGTGAGTGTACAGTGTGTATATATAATGTCTATGTAATATACAGTGTCTACTGTGTGATGTACAGTGCGTACACATGTCCTGCTGTTGCATATACAGTGTCTACTGTGATATGCAGTGTCTACTGTGTAATATATACAGGGTGTATATACAGTATCTATGTGTGATGTACAGTGTATATATACAGGGTCTAGTTTTGTGATGTGCAGTGTGTACTGTTGTGATTACAGCGTGTCCTGAGATATACAGTGTGTATTGTGTGATATACAGTATGTCTACTGTGTGATGTACAATGTGTATATACAGTGTCCACTGTGTGATGTACAGCGTCTCTGTGAAATGTATTGTGTACAGCAGGGTCTACTGTGTAATGTACAGAGTGTTTTATAAGTAAACTTTTGGTATGTATAAGTATTACTAAATAGTTGGCTTAGCTCTATGCTAGCACTCAACCACGGTCTACCGTTTCAAACAGTGTAAAGCATTTCAATGGCATTTTTTTAACCTATTTTACCACTATATGTAAGTCATGTGAAAAACTGCTGTAATCACACATTTACCGTTATGTGTACAAAAAAATTGATGTTGGAAATGTAAGGCTTAGGCTGTGTGCACACTGCATCAATTATGGTGAGTACCAATATTTTCCGGAATTTCGGTCGGTTTGGCCCAATGTCTGTGGTTCTATAAGCTGGCACTGTCGATCCGGCCAACAAACCAATCAGAATGAATGGGCACCAAGATCAGTCGTGGGCTGTTGGCACCACAGACCATGCAATGTTTTGGCCCGACCGACCAATACAGGGCAATATTGGTCAATCGGCTGAAAATTTGTATGGTGTGTACACACCATGAATTTTTTGTGCCTGATCCACCGATATTCAGTGTATAGGTCAATGGGGCTGTGGAAAAATTGCATGGGTTTTCACCCTGCCACAAACCGACAGTTTCGTTTGGACTACAAAACCACAGACATTGTGCGTGCTCGATGGACTGCCAACGCTCAGCTGTTTGGTGAACAGTCAGACCGCAGCTTTCTTGGCCGCAACCGACAGTCCATCTGGACGACCAGTCGGAAGTGCCGAATGGTCGGTCAGGACGAAGCATCTGCCCATGTGTATCCAGCATAAGACTACAGATCTGGTTTACGGATTGATGGAAATATCCACTGTGGTACACACAAGACTGGTTTGTTTCCTCATCACACCAACATGTAAAACTAGTGTTGTAGTAATCAGAATTCTTAACCCTTCACACACTTACCCCTTAATTTGCCTGGGGAGACTGAGAGTAATCCACTGTGTCACATTGAAAGAATATCCAGTGGGCCCAGCCTGACATCAGGACCTTGGGAAAACAACAAGATACAATTACAGGATTAGACTGAATAGTGATAATATCACAAGCAGAACCTACTAAATAACTGCAGGATAAATTATTTCTACAAATCAAAAAACAATAAATGCAATGAAGATAGAGTGCATTAACACGATGTAAAGCTCCACCCCAACGTTGGAGACAACTCACAGTTGGGTGAATAAAATGCACTTTTGATTTTTTAAGAATCGATTTGGAATGTCCCCAGTTGCACTTTCTTTATTGTGGATTAAACTGAATGTGATATAACAAATAACTGAACTTTAATTGGCTGTAATGCATCGTTTGGAGCCACCATAACAATTATATTTGGCTGACCGAAACCTAAATGTGGTCGGTCATGCCGAATTATCATATTGTGTGTACCCCAGCTTAGAATTTCTTCCCACTCTCTCATGCACCACTATGGCCCTTCATTTCTTGCAGTAAAGTTTGCACCATCCCGTGGATTTACATATTCTTTTCTTTTAGTATATTAAATTACCGAGTACAGGGACCAAACTGCCTCTTATGTAATAGGAGAAGTCTGACCCTACAGTAGACACAGCTTAGCGCAGTGAAGGTGACAAATGAAATGCACTACAGCAGAGGTTGTTTTGTCTCGAAGGGGAGATTGTCAAAATCCCCATCGATCCAACACCTCTGCTGCCACTAACTTCTCTCTCTCTTACCTCTCCCTTTGCCTTACCCATGGTCCCTCTGCTCAGACCCCCTGTTAAAATGGACACAACACTGGATCTTGGTCTCTGCTCTCGTATCTCTAACTTCTTCTCCCTCCAACTTTCCCTTTCCTCTCTGTCCGATCATCCACTTCTCAATTTAAACCTTGTGTCATCTGTCCCGAACGCGTAACCCCAACAACCCAACGTACAGATGCAGGGACCTGCAAATTCACTCCCCCCCATCGCTCTCCTGTCCCCCCTCCAACAACTTATCTCTGTCCCTCCTTTCTCTGACCCTGACCTTGCAGCTGTCCACTAACTCCATGCAAACTGTTTTTCCCATTGCCTCTCTCGCACTCACACCATGGCTTATGATCAGTAAAAAGGTTGAAAAGGTAATCCCATATAAGCCGAACGACGCTGGCACAAGAGTAACTTTTTGAATTTAAAGTGCCCTCTATACCCGGACCGAATGCTTTATCCTTAGCCAAACAAACTCTTCTCTTCGCACTCTATCCACAAAGTCCCTAACCCGGAAACAGTCTTTAAAGTATTCAACGCCCTGCTCTGTTCGCCTCCTCCTCCGCCTACGGCCCTGTTTTATCGGCATTCTCGTCGATGAAAGACCTCATCTATTGTCAAGAAAACTAAATATCCGAAACGGTTTTCCTATGCACACCTACCTACCTCCTCCCATACAGCTTCCACACTCCTACCACTAGCACAGTATCAAACCGGCATCCTCCCTTCATGTGGTTAATCCTTTATTGCACCCTAGTACATAGCTCACCCACTATTACAGAACAGTGACTCTTATCTTTACTGATCCAGGCATGTCTCAACCACCTGCCTTCCCTCCTCATGTTCCCTCCTCTACTATTCCCGCTCATCTCCTTCCTACTCGACCAGCCCTAAAACTCTCTCTCTTTAACCTTGTCCCATCCATTGGATTTTCCCCTCCTCTTTAAACTTGGTGCCGTGGTCCTCCCTACACTTAAAAAACCCTCCTCCCTGTGCCCAGCTTGCTCTTTTCCAGCTAACCGGGCCTGTCCTCTCCATCTCCCATTTACTTCCAAACTACTGGGAAGACATGTCTCATTGCAGACCGATTTAACTCACCCTGTCCTGCTAACTCTCTCTTTGACCACCTCCAGTCTGGCTTCTGTTGCCCTAACCACTCATGGAAAACTGCCCCTCGTCGCCACTTGAAATGACTAATGACTATTGGGCTAAAATCTAAAGAGGCACTACTCTTGCTGCTCATGTCTTCATGATCTTGTCCCTCTGCTTTTGTGATACTGTTGATCACACCTCTTACTTCTTTATCAGATCCTGGCCTTCCTTGGGTAATTTCAGCACCTGCGTTTTCTTTTATATCCTCCTATCTCTCTTTGGTAGGACCTTAAGAAAGTTGGCCATAATTCACTATTACGATCGTAGATTACATTAATGGAACTTTAGAAAACAACTACAATCATTTAACCATCGATTAAAACCGACTAATATGTATGACTTGTATAACACATGTATTACCCTGTATGTATGTATGAACTATGCATTGTAATTTGCCACGGAAGTTGTTGGCCTCATAATAAATCCATCATAATAACAATACTGGCAGTAACTGGTAATAATGATTTGGCCTAGGCTAGGGGCATGCTGATTTCATTCTAACAGTCAATGGCATTAAATTGGGGTAAAAATCACTAAAGTGAAAAAGGTTAAATGCTGCCTGTATTGATTTTGTACATTTTTATTTTAAAGACAGCTGCAAGCCATAATATACTATGTTTCTGGCAGTTCCTGATTTCTTTCCTGCAGAATAACGGATCATTTTTATCCCAGAATGAATACATCCCAACACACGTCTGGGAGCTTTAGTTCTCCTTTTAACAACATTGCTTTGCTTTTAGTACAAAATATAAATAAATAAGCTACTTTAACCCTGTCCCCCTTTACCATATTAAATCATACATAGTAGCACCATCCAACCTTAAAAGGGCAACTGTGGCTCTCCCATACAAGTACCCTATATTGAAAAGAGGCCTCTCCCATCTTTCAACCAGCCTAGAAAGATTTATTTAGCTTTCTCTGGATCTAAAAAGGATAATTATATTACCCCTCCCCCTTGCTCCTCTACTCCCAAACCATTGGTCCTACCTCTGGGTACCCTTACAGATCATCCTCACCGACGGCCAGCTCCTTCTTCTTTCTTCGGTCTGCATGCATGACATTTGGCATGGAATACAACGCTTTGCAAGAAGCGCCTCTTCCAATTGGCCCCATCTTCTAACTGTCAGTGACAGAAAGTCTCCTAGAGGAGGGGTGGACGCAGGTGACGAGAACACCATTAGTCTTACAGATGATCTGTAAAGTCCCCATAGGTGAGGACCTGGTGGTTTAGGTCGCCAGGCCTTGGGTACTCTTTAGGTGTAGTGGAGGTAAGGAGAGTTTTAATTATCCTTTAAGTTATAGGCTTTTAAATTCTAATGCAGCAGGTGAAGCTCTGTCCCCATGAGTTGTCATCCTCCAACCTGAGACTGAGACCCGCAATGGTGCTGGTGATGTACAGCTCACTGTACTACACAAAAACAACAAATCCTTTATATACTGCTGTAGCTTTGGATAGACTGCCTAGAATCATGATCCTGGGAGTCAATTTAAAGGTAGGCGTGGTGCCCTTTTTTATAACACTTATATGGAGACCACTTTTGCCCCTTTTTAATTTGTCTATGGGGCCTTAATCACACATAAATGTGTCTTTGCAAAGAAAACAGCCAAGAAATTCATATGTGGAATCCCCTGAATATTACAGTACTAACAAATGAGCCTTTTAGAAAGAATAATACAAAGCACCCCTCTGGCTATACTTAGCCTTTCATTCTGCATTGATTCGTGCACCAGTTACTTATGATAATACTAGAATACTATACCCATACATCGGGTAATAACATTATATACTTACTTCAGAACAGTACAAGGACAACAAGCCAAGCCAAAGTTTAACAAGCCAGATCTCCCCTTCAGATTGAAATGCTTCCTAGTTCTCAACTCCTGGGGCCCATAGAAGCAACCAAGTAGATGTAAGCACCATGATGATGGTCTGTGGGATTGGAGACACATGTAAGGGCCAGTCTTCCCCGCTTGGTCTGCAATATAATCAGCAATAGGTCATTTTTGAAACCTGCACTTTAATAGTAGTATTGGATGATCCCAGACCTACGTAGCGTGACAGGAGACTTTCAGGCCTTGTGTTTATTGTTTGGTACTGGGATCTATTAACAGAAACTTAAATTTGACTCCCTTATTAATGTAGATACCAATCAAATTATACACACCAAGAGCAATTATTTGATGATATTTTATTAAATGAAAATCTTTCAGAATTCACAAACATTACATTTCATAGATTCCAGAGAAATAAGAAATAAGGTGCATGCAGTTGTTAAGTCTATAGGACCACAGATGTGCCTTATAGTTACATTATAAGGGCCTAATAAGGGAAAGTCCAAAGCTGTTAGTATATAGTTATAAATAAACAAAAAACAATGGGAAAAACTCATCTAAGTCCCAACTGACTTTACCCCATTCCTTAAAGGCATGTCCACCCTTAAACAAAAATGGACGACGTGTCAGTTATGTGCCCGTAACCCCAACTGATATGTTGTATGTATGTATAGTTTTATTTCAAAGACCACTTGGGACACAGCGCTGTACAGTACAAGATACAATAAAGTCATCAATCGGAAAATACATATTCAGTATATAAATTAATTAAATAAAGTTCTAGCATGGGCGGCTACATACAGATACAATGGAATAGATAAGTGCTGGAGTTGATAACGTATGCATTGAAAATAATTTTTTTTTAAAAATTACAATTTTATTACATGCATTTGTAATAATGAATAACTTCCATTCTTCTGGTCAAAGTTAACACTGCCGCCCATCCTCTGGCAATGAGCTTTCTTACATTTGTCAGAATGGAGTAACGAATTTTTTTTGGTTTTAAGGGTAAAATACACAAGGGTAGAGGAAAGATTGAGGCCTTTTTCTCACTTGACTTGTTCCTTTCATCCTTCAGCTTGACGTTTGTTTGTCTTGTGATACCAGATAGGTCGAAGGTATACTATGGTAGTATTGACTTACCAGCCTCTTTAATCCATTCATCATCCGAAAGAAGTATCTACTGCTCTTGATTGTTAGTTCCTTAAAGTCCATGGTCCCCCCACCGCGTCTGGGATCTGGGCTGTGAAAAGAAAAGGTAATTTACATTTCCTTTCTGCAAAGAAAAAGCTAAAACAAAACAAGAGAAATAATTGTGGCTATCCAACTGTGCTTATATTTAAACAATCCAAGGTTCAGACGGTCCAGGGAACAACTACCAGTGTTTTCTTTTCTTTTATTTCATCTTTTTCAGTTACCTACTGGGGTTAAGGTCAGACAGGGAAAACTTTTTAAATCTCTTCTCTCTGCTATAGGTTTCCCTTGCAAAGCAACATATTGCTTAGAAAGGGAATGTTATTTGAGTTCTATCCCATCCATAATCAATAACATATTACAATATAAAGCCTGCAGTTAATTTCATATTCAAAATTCACTTCCCCAAGGGAGAATAAGCTACAGGAAGTATTATTATTGGCCAATAGGAAACTTGAAACCTCAAAAAGCAAAGCGAGCATGCTTGAGCTCACTGTGCTAGGGGATGGGCAGTAACTGTAAAAATGTTAGCATAGAATCCCCTGAATATTAATCTTTTGGATATTTATTTGGCCTTGATATTTTCTCTATCCACCAACCCTATCATCCTTTCTCTGCTAAAACCATCTAGCAGCACATCATGCTGGGGCAATTTTGAAGCTCAGTGTAAGTAGGCACATAATCCCAACTTTTTTTAAAAGATGATTATGTTAGCATAATATTGAATCTTGTGGCCCGCTACAGCCATATCTGGTCATAAATGCACATCTGCTCTAAATGTTTTCAGCAGGATGAGACTCTCCTTGCACAGCTTCCCTCATACTAACGGGAATTATAGTCAGGAACAGCTACAAATTGCAACAGAGGAGCACAGGGACAAGCAATATGACAGTGAGCAATCTCTTATGGCTTCACTACCATAACCCAGATGGAGATCAGAATAAACTGACAGCTCATCAAAGGTATTGCTATAGACCTGCACTCATTGGTCCTTTGGTTGGCATTAATCTTTTTTTCAGCAATCTCAGTAATAATTAGGAAAAACAACTCAATGTATGGAGTAGAAGCTCTCAGAAGCACCGGTGTGTCTGATTGCATCCAGTATATCACCTAAGTGAACCACATTCTTTATTTCATGTTTTTTTATAATATACCCATAACCTTTTGTCCATGAAAGCACGTGTGACCTCACATGACAGGTATAATATGAAACAATACAACGACCAAAAACCAAACAATTCCACACAATTTATTTACTCAAGACGTTATTTTTCCAGATTACAAATGTAAGAGGAAAAGGATTTAAATCTTTTTAAAACATTCCCCTTTATCTTAAAGTCTGAACAGTTATGCTAATTCATCAACCAGAATGTTACAACAACACAAACAGAGCTCCACATTCCAACCATAACCATGTCACCATTAGACCACATCATACCCATAAGAATGAGGGATCAAAGCAGAACTTTCTGGTTGAAATCAGGTTCATTGGGTTGACTATAATCTACTCGAAACACAAACATGAGTTGATCTTCCACACTAATCTGGAAGTTAATTCTATCGAGGGACAAAGCCTGGTCAGACTGGTGGGTTTAGGTAAATCTAACCAATCTGCTTCCAGGAAGCCACCCTGATCCTCAGTGTACGTGGAACACTGTACTGTACTTTATTCTAATCATCCCACATCAGGATACTTTGCATTCCATTGCACACCACAAGCAGTCCCAGATCCCGTATCGCCTCCAGTACGTCCCACATATCTCCTATATCTGCTTATCACCATTTCTTTTAGTAGCGGGTTTATCTCTACCAAAATGAAATGACGTGGGCACTTTTTCCAACTGTAATCAACAATATTTCTGGTGCATTTTCTATTACATTGATTTTTTTATTGAGATAACGTATCGATATATTAACTTTTTTCCTTAAGATAACTACGGTAATGGATTATGTCAATCTATTTGCGTTCCAAGCCGGAGTCATGCAGAAAAATGTCCACTTTATCCAGAATCCATTACAGGCCACAAAATAGTCCTTGCACTGATTGCGTCTGTGTTTTTTTGAGAACACTTTTTCTTAAGCATCTATGGTGACTGTTTAGAATGAACCCTTTGTCCGATATTCACTTCTGGGCTCCCTAATCGTGGTCCATTAACAAAACCCTGAATGGGGTGTGTTCGCAGCTGCAAATCTGGTTTTCCAGTAAAAACTGGTTGAACAATACAACTTTGGGGGGTATGAATAGCAGAAAGCACTTTGGAGACAGAACAAACACCAACTTGCCTTGCATCCTACCACCTGCTCAACAACTCGTCGTGTATCGATGCACAAATTGTTGTAAATTCATCACATTATTTGAAGTTAGAATTCATTCAGGATTTACAGTTACATCATGTGCGTGATTAGAGGAAACTCATAATAAAACAGGATGCACGGACTAAAAGTAAACGATACCTGCAATGGCTCTAGCGTGTTTTTATTGGACTATCAGCACGATGTTCAGACCACACCAGTCCGTTAATCAAGTTTATCAAATTCTTGGTGTGATCACGAAACATGTTTGTGCTGTTGTATAATGAAAACACTTTGCAGACATTGCTTGGTGTTGTCTACTCCAAGCTCAGTCCCCTCAGCCCTCTGCAGCGATCTGACTATCTGTTGAGGGCAAGCCTGCTCAGTAATCCCCCCTTGAGCGGCAAACTGGAGAGGGAATTTTGCACTATGCAGTTCACAGACTGTACCACTGTCACCATTCTACCTACATCAAAACTATACATAAACAGAATATTTTTTAATTATAATAAGCACAACTATTGGTATCTGAAATGTAAAAGAATTTTTCAGACTGGATATCTAAAGAAATAGGGGGCAGAACCACAAAACAAACAGTGAGAGTTGGGGAAATTATAGTTTTCAGTAATGTGTAATATAAAAAAAAAAAAAACAAAATTTCCAGTTGTACTATCCTTTGAGGTAGCTGCCTGTGAATATTTTTTGTTCAATGATTTTGCCAATTAAGTAAGAGGCACAGTAGGACCTAGAAATTTCTACAATTCATACAATTGTTGGTTTGTGGGTTCACGCTGCCATCATTGAATGATTCTGTTTTTAGGCTGTTGAGAGAGTAGGGTGTCCTGGCATTTTGTCCCTTCGGAATACAGCAAAACTAGGAAGTTCTACATACACAGTGAAATTTGTGTGAAGTTTTTCATTCATCCAATTCAATGGTATTTTTTGTGTATTCACCTGGACTTGAAGTTTTAGTTTCTTAAATATGTTTGCTAGTCACCGCCTTTTTAGGCTGGTTTCTTTAGTTTGCTATTATGGCTTTTTAACACCCTCTTCTATACTATATTGACTTAATCCAATAACGTACATCTTCAAAGTACAGATACACCTCATAGACGCAATGCAGTAAATTAGTGCTCCTGATTTTTATTAGGGTTGGTCAATTAAGCATCTATTTCGCAGTATAATTACTGAACACCGCCCATTTCCATTTACTTACTACTACAGTGTACTTATTACTAGTTTCTTTGAGACAGAAACCCGTGGTTTTACATGAAAACTAGACAGACAGGTAAGCAAGTCTCACCGTCTTATTCTACTTTCTCAAATGACTCAATCATCTGCTCCCCTTCTGTAAACAGTGGTATCTAAAGACATAAAGACCACCGTCAGATACCAGGCTGAAATAATGAAAATTTGGAGAAATGACTGTTAGTAAGTCTTCTAAAGATGCCAGAAATGTCTTTACCAAAACAGAGCAGAGTAGTGATTCATTAGAGACAACTTTCCTCACCTACCTCTGGCTCAGGTGGAAGATTTGAGCCGCTAAGGTTTAAAAACTATAATGCACACGATATGTAAAGTCCCATTCCAGATTCAGAAACACGCTGCACAACGTCTGCACATTCTACTTGCATTGGTTATGAAACAGAAATAAAAAGATCTACTGGGCCCATGGCAATGTCCGATTCCTGCTAACCAATGAATGAAACTTCCCCTTCTAATCAAAAAAAAAAAACCTTATGGTTTTCCCCTCATGACTTATGCTGGTACACACCATGGATTTTCTTTGTTCCAACCTACCGTATACGCTCGAACTGTCCTGTCGATGCAGTCTAACATGGAGGTCGACAATTGGCCCTGGCCACCCCAAAAAATCCAATACACTGAAAAATGTTGGCCGGACAGAATATGGGAAATGTGTGTACCCCGCCTTAGGGCTATTCTCAACTAATCAACTTGTTGGCTGTGTAAAAGCACTTTGTATTGCCTTTACGTCAATTCACGTTAACCAACCCCGCTTTGTTGGCATTCTCCGGGTGGTCTCTGATCATGGACTTTGTGCTTTTTAATTTAAGCAGGATACCTGGTCTACATCAATGCTGAAGCTATACTAGGCTGTCCACAATCAATGGTTTCAATCAATTCAAATTGGCGAAACAACTTTCTGTGTCAAACTATTGCTAAAACCTACAATCCTATAGCCGCTCATCATGGACCAATATCAAGCTAAAACCTAATCCCCACATTGCAGACGTGTATTCAATTACTACTTCCCATCAAATTTCTATGTCTGCCTATGTAAATGGGTACCTCAGATTAGATACTGCACACGAGAGGTTCAAGTGCATTTGCCACACTGGAAGACAATGGATAGAGTGGTTTTTAGAGCAGACAGCCATAGCCTTTTACTGAAACAAGCCTTTCTTGGTAACTCAATAACTTAAGATGCCGCTTGCATACTTTTCCTGTGACGTCCAGACACCCTTTGGCCATAACATTACACTGTGACGTTTCAGGCGTAATATCGATCTCATTTATCTCTTTTCACATATGGACTGCCTTGAAGGACAACTAACGCCACAGAACAATATTGAATTAAAATGCCATAGCAACCTTGATATAAAAGCAGGAATTGTGTGTCACCTCTAATTTTGATATGTTGTTGAAATTTAACTTTCTAAATTTCTATTTCCCATTGTTTCCAGTATCACAGTGTTGGTCACTGACCATTATGTTTCTTTACCGCACAGTGCTCACCCTAAGTACTGCAGAACTTGTTTATCAGTTGGTCACACCCCCAGTAGCTTTAGGCCACTCCTTTTAACAGGGCAAATAGGCAAAGGAGCATGTGACTGAGATCACGGGGTGTGGCCAGTCACTGTATCATACTCAAGTTATTTTCCTCCAGTTCTTTCAGTGTTACATTTACTTTAATGCTATTTAAACTGTATTGGCTATTTTACAGTTTATTGTGTGTTTTAGTGGGTAAAATGTTCAGAATCTGGGGTGTACCAATTTCGGGTTAATTCTCCTTTAAGTAGGACTACCTGGGCTATTAGTCATTAAAGCCAAAAGCATTTATAGCATTTTTTGTTATTTTTGCCTTTACCTACTCTAAACCGTATAAACGGCAGCTTAATATCCTCGCTTATCGTTGTTTTTTAATTGTCTCTAAATGAATGTTTATAACTGTTCTTGGAGCCAACACTTACCGTTCCCATTCTAGCATGAGGGGCTACCATGGTTTAAAAAAGGATAAAACTTTTTTTGCCCTTCAATCTATGTGCCCTTTCTAAAAAGATTAGATGGGCTGGCACCGCCTCTACAGACAGATTAGTCTACCTAAAATTATTCCTGTGTCTTCCCAATCCAAAGATACACTTCTCTATAGTATTAGTGCACTTGGTAGTAGGGTTTTAAAAGGGTAACTCCAGCCCATCAAAAATACATTGTATAGATTTCCCAATGATTTACCCTCCAAACCCCCAATGGCATTTTACCGCTTAAGGCAATTGTACTCACCTCACCCTCGCTCCTGCTTCCTCCATGGCAGTATAGTACCCAGGGTGAGACCTAAAATCGCTAGGGCCCACCCTGGTACTCCTGCTTTGTGCTTCAGTGACAGATTCGCAATGCACCAATCAGGAAGAGACTCTCTGCAGGAGGCGTGGTTTTACAATTGGGCTGCCCCGTGACTGTCACTGACAGTAGAAGGAGGGGGGAGGTTTCAACCTTGCGGATCGCTGTAGGCCATTTCAGTAAGTAGTGAAGAGAGGTTAGGGAAGTACCCAGGGTGGGGACGTAGCGATTTTAGGTCCTCACCCCTGGGTACTGATGCTGCAGTGGATCTGGGACAAGGTGAGTACATTGTTCCTTTAACTTCATCCAATGCTCCCACTTACAATACAAGTAATCCCTGTCGGATCTTCTCTCCGGGGAAATGACTGTAAGTCATGGCCCTGATGGTGTTCCGGACGGATGACAATGGATTCCAATCAATCGATCGCTGGGAGCATCGGATGAAGTAAAACAAAACATCTGGGGGTTTTGGTGGGTGATCTTTTAGATAGACAACTTTTTCTGATGCGGAGTTACCCTTGAAATGTTCCAATGTACATTCTATTACAATGCATTTAACCTGCAAGACTCTCTTACCAATGTTGCAATTTGTCTAAAGTCTTTTAAAATGTAAGCAATTCTAGATTTATTACAATATCCCAGATCCCACCTTACCTCGTAAAGTACAAAATAAATATGTTTAAAACAAGAATGTCCTCTAATATACAACACCCACTTCTACTTGACAGCAATCTTCTTCTCTTACACATAACAGGTGCTAGAATTACCAATCAGCAATTAGGGAGTTAAATCTCATTTTAGTGTCCTCGCAAGAAAGAGGCCCGAGACAGAGAAAGGAATCTAGATCGCATAAAGTTTTTTCAAAACGTTAATATTAACAGTACCTGGTGGCAGGGATGCAGGATTGGAACTTTCTCCTCCCATATCAATTCTATAAAAAAGAAAACAGCACCAAGAAAAACTGCTTTCCGCAGTCTTTTTCCTGAGTGTCTTCAGCATTATCTTTAATACATCAAATCCAAGTACTCCTGGCAGATAACTGTAATATGTGCTCTAACTTTTAAAATAACAATATTGGTAGGAAAGAGCATCAAGCCTATCTTCTCTGCCCACGTACATTTAGTTTGTTAAAGGTTGATTTTTTGTTTTTTTTTGTTTTACAGTATTCTTCTTTACTTTTCTACTTCTAAAGCATAAGGCAAAGTATATTTCACCAAGTCCTGTAGTTTTACGCAGTTATGTTGCCTATTGTCCTTAAAGACTAAAGCTCGTACACACGTGCGATTGCGGGTCCGCTAATCCGGCCTGTGTATGGGAATATCGCCAGTCGTTGGGCAAGGATCCCCAACCGAACGCATTTTTGCCCGAAACGTGCCCATGTAACAGGCTATTTCGGTCGCACACGAAACTTCGGACAACATCGTGCGCGTCGGACCTGCAATCGCACGTGTTTTATGAACCTTGTAGAACCTTAATCTGGGTACACAACAGGACAGATGTTTGAAAGATGACAGACCGAATCTGATAAGATCAGCGTACCACACATCCTGGGTGTTCTCCCTGTACTAGCACATGGTCGTTTTTAGGCATAGGCCACCAAGGCAAAGACTAAGGCACTTATGTTTGGATCCAGGGCGCCATTTCTTCTCCCTAGCATCTCCCTGTCCAGCTGTTACTACTTGCAGTGTTAATCTGCTTCCTTGTTCAGGTCTGTAACCTGCAATTGTATCTAGTACAGAGCTGAACTCCACACCACTTCCCCTACATATCCACTAATGTTGCAATTTGCAAGAGTAGGCGAGGATGAACAATTTCAATGGAGGAGAATGGAAGTATGGTTCTACTGATATCATGTCATGCCTGGCAGCTGAAAGGGTTAAAAAGGTAATACGTCTGCTGGCACACCGCAAGTGTTAATAGGAAAGTGTTGGCATTGAATGTTCATGGTAATACTCGCTGGCACTGTAAAGTGTTAATGCAATACTAATAAGTCTGCGGCACTGAGGGTTTTAATATAATTCCTCTGGAAAGGTGCTGGAACTGAAAGTTATTAATAGTAAAGTCTACTTGGCACGAAAGGTTAATGGTAATGTTCTGCTGGCACTGAATATGCATGCACCATATTCTTGGCAAAGACTGAAAGAGTAAAACATCTCAGATCTCACAGATTTCCCTGTTCTGCTGTCCTACCCGGCTGGAACAATGTCTGGGAGACACTGGTGCCACATACCGCACATCCTCCACTGACAACCTACCTGTCCTTCCATCAGTATTTCATTGGTGGCTCAGTGTCGCTGCAATCCATACAAAGTATGTCAGATATGCCCGCCTCACCACAGCGTGCCGCCTCTTACCAACTAGTAAAGTGGTTTCCCCATAAAAGAAACAGTGGGCCATAGACTGTGTCCGGAACAGAAGGAAAGAACCAATCTGTAGTTTGACAGTTTTTGTTTTTGTGTTTTTTTTGTTTTATTTTTTTTGGGGGGGGGGCACGCACGTAGGGATATGGGGCGATCTAGGGCACCAAAATGACCAGAAACGGCCCTGACACAGCAAATACACAGTATAAAGGGAGAACGTGCGGGACTGTGTGGTTTCCCATGACCCGCAGCCCTCCTCTATTCTTTAGTATCAGGGAGACGCCTGTGGCGCGAGGAAAATTTTCAGTCTTTTCCCAACAATCGCAAGACCAACTCCACATCTAAAGAGTACCCAGTAAACCTAGCGGTTTAGGTCCTATACGCATCCTTAATCCACATCTAAAGAGTACCCAGTAAACCTAGCGGTTTAGGTCCTATACAAACCTAGCGGTTTAGGTCCTATACGCATCCTTAATCCACATCTAAATCCACAATCTACCCCTCCATCTACTATATATTCTATTTTCTTCCCAAAAAAGAAAATGGTTGTGGTTTGGGGTGTGTTTAGGGGTTGAGCTAAGGGTGCCAGGCTTTTTGTGCCTACAGGCTCCTGAAGTGTAAATCCGCCCAATTGCGAACGCACGTTCCCAGTGTATTGTGCGATCAACCGTGTGGACCCATAGGAATGAATCGGCCGAAAATATCTTCTGGTGTGTACCCAGCTTTACTCTGGAATTGCAGCATTTCTTATAACCTGGATGGTTGTTATCAACAGCTGTCATAGAGCTTCTCCTTTCTTAGATTCTTTATTAGATTATGGGAATGTATTGCATTATGGGAAAACCAGGCTAAAGTTAGATATGGAGAAAAGGTAAAAGGATAAATATTCCTACTTAGGTCACTAGAAGTAGGTTAGGTACTGTACTACATGGGCCTATACAAGTAATGTTTTATTGATTGTCGGTAGGAAAGATCATCTAAGATTCGTTGTACGTTTAACCTAGATAACTAAAAAGGCAGGTTTAAAAAAAATATAACAGGATTTTATCTGTCCAGATGTATTCCACACCAGACTATCTTGAAAGTAATTAGACAGGCAGAGACTGGAGACAAATTATGGTGGGCCATATTCATAAAGGCGCGGTATTGATTTTTTAGCGATACCGCGCCTTTAAAGAACGGTTAACTATGATAACGCGAATACCATTCGGCGCACATGTACAACCACATATCGATAACATGTGGTATTGCTGAATTGTGATACCATGCATTCTTAAATAGGGACGTGTTTTTAAAGCATTACATTAAATACACCTCTAGATGGCGGTATTATCTTGGTTATTTTTTTTTTCCATGAGTAACATGCAACAAGAGGATATTTTAGTGGATTTGTTACAGCTAGTTTTCCAGAGGAAAAGGTTTGGCATAAAAATCCTCTTTTGTATGAGAACTAATTCATTAAACACATTTCTTACTACTATTATGTTCCACAAGAATGTTAAATAGATACTAACTAGCAGGGGCTGGATTCAACCAGGAAATCTAGAAACGCGGGTAAGGGCAACACGTGTTGGGCTATAGGCAATGTCAGTATTGTGACCTTGTTCAATATGCTTGGGACCATCTGCCAGCCTGGAAAATTGCTTGTGTACATGTTACAGTATGTTTATAAATCACCTTCAGGACATAAACTGGAATGTAAACATGCAATTGTAAAGCGCTACGGAAGATGTTGGCGCTATATAAATACACAATAGTAATAATTTTATCAGTCTCCAACAAATAGACATTATTTATAGGTCCCAAACTAAGAGACTAAGGCAGGGGCTGGGAAGATTGAAGTATGCGTTTCTCACCCCCATTTCCTTTAGACTGTAAGCTCTTTGGGTAGGGTCCTCTCTCTTATTGTATTACGGTATTGCTGTAAGAAACTCATTACTCTGTTTACTTATATTATGTATTACCTGTGTATGTAATATGTATGACTTTGTATAACATGTATTACCCTGTATGTAATGTATGACTATGTAATTGTAAAGCGCTACAGAAGATGTTGGCGCAATATAATTCATTAATACGGTAATAATGTGTTTACGCTTTGTAGACAATCAAAAGTTACCCCCAGAGGTAAGGACCTAGAGTTTCTACTCACCCTGGGTAGCTCAGTTCATCTTTTGCTCACAGTTAAGCTGGCCATACACTACCTACACAGATTCAACACTTGTTCCAATTATTGTGGATTTATATAGCACAAACATATTACGTAGCGGTTTACAATTACATGTATTCATTCACCTCAGGCCCTGCCCTAAGAGCTTACAATCTAAGCACATTTAATGTGATTAATGTGAAACCATTTGTAATGTTAAGTGGAGCAGTAGTTTTACCTGCCGACATCTCCAGCTGGATCATGTTTGTGACTGCAATTACAATTATCATTACAATCAGAATATCGATCGCAAACTGATCGGGCTAGGCAGTTGTTAGAGTGTCGCAGGAACATTAGGTGGTTAGTTCAGCTTATGGCTATGTTCTGGTGTCTGCTTAGCAGCCACTGTTTTACTAACACGCAACATCTGAATGTAGACTTGGGCCGAGACCACGCCAAGCGTCTGCATGCCCGATTTTGAAGGTGCCTATTACCTAAGTTTTTTGCGCATACGATTTTGGTCAAAATAGAAATTGCGGGTATTGCGCATGCGTTCACTATTTTTTTTACGTAAGATCATGGGGTTTTAGAATGTTAAATTACAAAAACGCATGCGCAAACGCATAACACAGAATGCAATAACGCTCGCAATTGCATATGCGATTTAGTGCGTTGTAGTGTGGCCTCAGCCTAAGAGAGAACTGCATCATGACAACTCGGCAGGAGGAGGAGCGAGGAGGTAAGAATAATATCTCCCTGCTAGTGTGGCCAGTCCAATTGCCAGACTAACACTAACATGAGCTTTTTAACAGAAGTTTGAAGAGGGATACACTGTATTAAATGTCCAAACTGTTACCATAAACTAATCCAGACAGAACAGCCACTGGCAAAGGGAATTTTAAAGGTGTGTGAAAAATAAACAAAAGGGGTTGTACTTTACCAAATGAATTTACGCTTGGTGAATTATTACTCTGCTCCCTCCTTACCTCTAGGCCAAGTAGTAATTGTGCAAGACTTCCTACTTACAGCTCAATCTTTAACTTAATTTCCATTATGTCATCAGGCATTTGCCCCAAGGTGAATGATCTTTCAGGCTTTACTTTTGATAAAGGTATTACACAGAGCACTGTATAACCCACACTCATATTTATGGATTAACTCCAGCAGATGAACCTAAAGCCCCCAGCAAGCTGGGAGTTGTAGTTTTCAAACATCTGGAGTGCCAAGGAATTGGGTAACGTACTGGTTTTGACTACTGTATGGTATTACCGTACTGTACAGGAATTCTGCTGTCCACTTAAAGGGCAAATAAAGCCTCACAACAATATAGAATCAGAAGGAGGATGGTATCAATTGTTGAAAAGATTGCCACTGGTTTGCAGTAGTGGTGATAATTTCAACCCTCAGCTTATACTTGAGTCAATCAGTTTTGCCCTTTTTTAAGGTAAATAAGTACCTCTGCTTATACTCAGATTGACGTATATACTTTACTAAAAGCTCATTGAGCAGGGGGAGGAGGCAGCAACCTCTGCCAGAAAAGGGACAATACTAATTAAAGGGCATGTCTACCCCCAAAAATAAAATTTATCCCACTACTAGCCCCACTGTGTAGTGTTAAAAAAATCCTTACCTTACTCCACTGCTCTAAATGGTTCTCCTGCAGTGCCTGTTCAAGTTCCAGAAAGTGAAGAGTAGGAGCCGTCAGTGAGTCATCCAGATGTACAAGCATAAAGATGGAACTGGGGTGCACATTTAAGGTAAGTCCGTTATTTGTGCATCACAAAGACATTTTGGGGGTCACCTTGCCCCTTTCATCAGGTATGAGTCATCCGGGTGCCTTTTTCTTCCTTACTGAGGTTTCTGGCATGTGCAGGGGAGCCCTCCCCCCACACTCTGGATCGCGTCATGGCTGCCTTTTCCACCTTCCATTAAAAAACACAGGAAGCAGAAAATGGGGTGATGGAACATTAGGCAGGTTAGTCTGACATCTATCAGATTACAGGGGTTGGGAGTGATTTTTCATTTGAATTTTCTGCCTAAATTATCTTATCTTTATATTCTGTTGTGTAGCGTACCCCAGCCAAGCCCCAGAAACATACTTGCGCTCCTTTTTTTCCGGGGTGGGGTGGGGGGGGGTTACAAGGAGAACTAAAAAGATAAGATAATTTAGGCAGAAAATTCAAATGAAAAGTCACTCCCAACCCGATTATCTGATGTCAGACTAACCTGCCTGATGTTCCATCACCCCATTTTCTGCTTCCTGTGTTTTTCTGGTTAACAGAAGTCTGTTATGGATCCGTGACATCACAGCCAAGATTGAATGCTATTCCCCTAGATGCTTACTCGCATGTGCGAGCTTTGAGAGTAGGTGGAAACAATATGACCGGCAGAAGGGGTAAGAAGATGTCCCTACAAAACAGGTGAATCTTACATGTGTCAGCTTTTGGGGTTTGGGGGATTATTAAACCCATATATCATTTTTCATTAGAAAGAAGAACATGCCCTATAAGGCTAAAAAAACATTGTGGCAAAGAAACTCTACATAAACAAAAAAGCCAGTAAGAGATGTATGAGCCTGTACACTGAAGAGCAGATATGGTGGATGTCCAATTTCCATACAGAACAGTTTAAGTGTCTCAGTCATTTAATAGCAAAAGATTTAATTGAGAAGTCCATCATGGTGTTCAAAGTAACATTACTTTTCATACACATCCACGGTACCCAAAAGTTCAGCCTTGCACAGTATTTTTGTATTCATGCAACAGTCGTCTCTATAGGAGTTAAATATATATATATATTTATAGATACATCTGTTGAACAATTACCCACAATCCTATTGTTTACTTTATTGTATAAACCCCAATAACTTAGCATAAAAAAACAGGGTTCTCTGAAAAAGAGTGCAAAATATGTAGAGTCAACAGCTACCCAAATACTCTTGATTATCAAGTAATACCAATGTTTGATGTGGCTAGATATCATTCAGGATCTAAAGGAGGTCAATGGGTTTTATTTTTGCATTTCCCATTTTGAACAATTTTCGGGAGCCTCTGTCCTTTGGTATAAGCGTGAAACCAGAAGTTTAGAAACAGGATTAGGAAAATGAATCCGTACGACCAAATGACATACAAGAAGACCGGATATTGGTACGGGCAGTTTTCCATGAAGAAGAATTGTCCAATGTGAAACGTAACCATCAAGAATTGAATCTAGAGAAAAACAAATGAAAAGATAATAAATGAACAACAACTAAAACGTATCATTATAAATTATGGTTTTCCAAATTTATCTAGATCACCGTTTCTTATATTTTCAGGTTCACTTTTGTCTGGTGATGTGCCTGCCGTTGGACTGGAAAAAAAGCCAATGTAATACCAATATTCAAAAAAAGTAGTCATTCCCAGCCTGGTAATTATAGACCTGTAAGCCTAACATCAGTGGTAGGGAAGGTGATGGAAACTTTGTTACGGGATCATATCCTTGACTTTGTCTCCAGTACTGATCTTATTAGTAGTAGTCAGCATGGAATTATGAGAAATAGATCATGCCAGACAAATGTAATTGTTTTTTATGAAGAAGTGAGTAAGAATTTAGATTCTGGCACATCAGTAGATGTGGTTTACTGGGATTTTGCTAAAGCTTTTGATACTGTGCCACATAGGCGACTAATGTATAAACTGAGGACTGTTGGCCTAGAAAAAAACATTTGTACATGGATAGAGAATTGGTTATTGGTTCGCAAACAGAGAGTGGTGGTTAATGGAGCTACATCTATATGGGCTAAAGTTCTATGTGGAGTGCCTCAGGGTTCTGTACTGGGGACACTTCTTTTTAATCTGTTTATAAATGACTTAGAAGGGGGCATTGGGAGCACGGTTTCTCTGTCTTTGCTAATGACACTGAACTATGCAGAGCTTTATGGGCCGCAGAGTGGCAGATGAGGTGATGCATTTGGGTTTTAACAATCCTTGTGCCACCTACACAATAAACAACTCTCTAATGGAAAAGGATTTGGGGGTTCTGGTAGATAACAGACTTAGCTATAGCAAACAATGCCAGGTAGCAACGACTAGAGCTAGCAAGATATTGTCTTGTATAAAGAGGGTATTAGATTCAAGAGAGAAACATATTATTCTCCCTCTTTACAAGGCACTGGTAAGGCCTCATTTGGAATATGCGGAGCAGTTTTGGAATCCCATATACAAAAGTGACATCTTGGAAATAAAAGCAGTTCAGAGAAGGGCAACTAAATTAATAAGGGGGATGGAGGGCTTGACTATACAGGCAGATTAGACAAGTTAGGGCTGTTTACATTGGAGAATTGACATTTGCAGTGCTTCTCACTGTAAAGGTTTCTTTACAGTGAGAACGGTGAAACTGGAAATATCTTCCAGCAGATGTGGTAACAGCAAGTTCATTGAATAGCTTTAAAAGTGGGCTGGAATATTGAGAATTACTGGTATTAATACATATACTGTAGTTCCTGGTTGGTACAGGGATACTATATAATATTGAGAATTACTGGTATTAATACATATACTGTAGTTCTGGTTGGTACAGGAATACTACCGGTATATAATATTGAGAATTACTGGTATTAATATATAAACTGTAGTTCTGGTTGGTACAGGGATACTATATAATATTGAGAATTACTGGTATTAATACATATAATGTAGTTTTGGTTGGTACAGGGATACTATATAATATTGAGAATTACTGGTATTAATACATACTGTAGTTCTGGTTGGTACAGGATACTTATAATATTGAGAATTACTGGTATTAATACATATACTGTAGTTCTGGTTGGTACAGGGATACTATATAATATTGAGAATTACTGGTATTAATACATATACCGTAGTTCTGGTTGATCCAAGGATACTTTCCGAATGCCGTTTGGAGTCAGGAAGGAGTTTTTTCCCCCTTTTTTAGCTAGGTTTTTTTGCCTTCCCCTGGATTAACTGTTAGGTAGGGTTAAAAAGGAGGGTGAACAGGTTGGACTTGATGGACCACAGTCAAACCTTTATTCCAAACAGCCACCACTTTTTACACAAGACAAAAAATAAATGAGTACTTCCTTTTAAATCCATATGTACAAGGATAAGTATTGCCTTCCTAACCTAATATGTGTTACTTCACTCTATAGAAACCCTTATGTGTAACTAGGGAACAGAGAGTTGGTGAATAGAGTTTGAACATCAGATCCTTGGGCACTGAAGTATTTGGCATACCCATATATTAAATGGCGCACACAGCTTGTAATCATTGCCCATGGTAAGGGTTGGACTGAGAAACTACTCTGTACTCCACTGAGATATCTACAATTATTTACTATGAAAATGAAACACTGCGCAAGCCAGTCTTGAGAAAGATATGTTTATGTGACGTTTGGGAGTACAGCACCACATAAAGTACACTAGCTTACTATCCTAACATACAGAATCTGACTATATACAAAGAAAGGGGGGGAACACATACCAGCTGAATGGATGTCATGTGCTTTTTCCACCACAGGTACTTCTGGTAGGCAGGTCCCATTGCTGATAGCCCATAATAAGAGTACATGATCACATGAACCATGCAGTTGACCAATGCATGGAATGTTCCCAAACCACCTGATCAGGTAAAAATAATAATAAAATCAAAGATTAATACCTCCCAACCATGAAACTATCATTCAAATAACAATAAAATGAGCCCAGCACGCTGAGAAGAAAGGGAATTTTAATCATGAAATACTGTCTATAGCATTTTACAGTTGTGTAAATTAAATAAAAAGTTAATCCCAGAAACTGGATATATGACGTAACTAAGCCAAATCAGTTTTAATTCATTTGTCTTGACAATTACTGTTTTTTCTATTCCCTTATTCCACCCAATTTTTGGTCCGTAACTCCCACAGTTTTCGAGCTAAAGACATGAAATTTGGTACAGTCCTGCAGGACACATAGAGAAGTGTGCTATCTTCTAGCTAAGGAATCCATTACATTGTTTCCAAGTTAACTGCAAATTTGTGCATTGACTTTAATGGACGTGTCACAGGCGTTATCAACAGTGGTTACATTCAGCTGTGTCACAGAACTAATCAGTGCTGATTAACTGTCTTTTGATTGCATTCAATCCCACTCTTCCAATTCTGGCTTCCAGGCAGGGTGGGGAGAAGGGGGCCAGACTTGGATATGATGTCAAACATCATAAAAGGGGCAGGGTTGGGGGCAGAGATAGTAGGTAAGTGCTGTCACGGGAGTTTGGAGTGGTCTCTCGGGAGTGCGGAAGACCACCCTGCGAGTGCCGGGAAGGGTGGGATACCTGCATTCAGCTGTGTCACAGTCCTAACCAGTGCTGATTACCGGTCTCTTCATTGTGTTCGGCTGTGTCAAACCCTTATCAGCTTCGATTTCTCAGCTGTGTCACAGGCACGTGCAGACACTTACATTAATAAATTCAGGAGAACTAAACCCAATTTTATACTCCAGAATCTGAAAACAACCTCCCTAAAAACACCAATAAGATATAAAATACCACTACAGAAAATTGTATTAAAGTAAATGTAAGCCTGTTAAGAACTGGATGAAGTATCTGTGTGTATGTGCAGTGTCAGACCACACCTCCTGACCTCAGTCACATGCTTTGTTGTTTTATCTGTCCTGTAAAATGATTGGCTACAGATTACTAATGGGTGTGACCAACTAACAAGTTTCTGCCATAGCTAAGGACTGAGCATGTGCAGAAGATAATGGTCGTTGACCAAACTGTGTGATACTAGAATGCAGTGAAGTAAACTACCAACCATATGTTATTTAGGTAAATTTTCCAGCACCAGCATCAAAATGAGAGGTAAGACACTGATTACTGGTTTTATATCAAGGCGTTCTGCCTTCTGGTTCAGTGTTGTTCTGTGGCTTTAGTTGTCCTTTAAACTTTCTCTTTTTAGTTAGAAATGGGCTTTTATTCACCACCATGGTGGGTCATCAGCCAAGGTTTTCTTTCTTTGGGAAGTTTGACAACTTTCAGCAACTTTTCTCGGGAGAACCTGTTATCATGTAAATGCCCAAATAGATACCCTAACTGAACACCTGCAGGGACAACTAGGAAGTTAATCCAGAAAGCTCCCATCTAGTACAGCAGTGTTATCTCTGGCAGGTTACCTTTCCTTGTTTCACTGCTCTAGCTTATGGGTGCTTTCTGGGTTAATTTCTCAGTTGTAGGGTAGGTTGCTGTTGTGTTGTGCCAAGCTATTCTCATGTGTATATTAATATTATTTTAATAACCCTAATTATAGATAAATTATAAAAAATAAACATTTGCTTCGTATTAACTTTAATAGAAGTTCCTGACTTTTCTGGCAAACTGATTTTCCAGAGTTTGTCCATCGCTAAGGATAATTTGTGAAAAGTAAAATGTTTAACTGTAGCAAGACTTAAAGTTACTTTTCCTTTAAGCGGCTTTGACAGGGGTAGGGATAGAACAGCCAGGAGAGATGGACTCCGTGGTTAAATTACATGCATCACCTTAAAGGGCATGTCCACCCCCCAAACTAAAATTTACCCACTACTGGCCCCACTGTGTACATCTCTGCTCCTTATGGTTCTCCTGCAGTGCTTGTCTAAAGTTCAGGAAACTGAAGAGTATTAGCTGTCTTCCTGTCCAAAAGGTTTCCTCCTTGTCCTCTGAGAGGACAGTGGAAAGCACAGGGGAGCCCTTCCCCCCCCCCCCCCCCTTCCTTCCCACCATCCGGATCCATCCTCTGCAGCCGTTGCACCTAGCGTGAAATCATTTTGCCACATGATAGATGCCCCCTGCCCACCTTTAACTGCAGAGTTATTTCTTAGAACGCTACTTACAGACCTTTGTTGCCGCGGCGTCTGGACTGACATCAGCCGCGGCTGTGATTGGCTGCCTCTCAGCCAATCACAGACGCCGCTGCCGGCCCATGCTTGCAAGTTCTGGAAAGCAGGGAGCCAGATCAGTGCACTGTGGGAGAGAAGGGGCTGTAAGTAATGTTCTAATAGTTTTTTTTAAAGAAATATCTTGGCGGTTGGGGGTTGGAAAGGGGGGTTTCTACCATATGGCAAGTTTGGTTTTAGGGTGGACATTCCCTTTAATGAGAAGTTTGATTTTGCTTTATGAAGTTAAACCCAATATTTCTAACTTCATTGAAACAATTAGAAAAGTGTAATATGTTCCACAATAGTTTGTATTAATACTGTTATTACCAGCAGCAAACTTGACTCCAAACCACCAAGTCCACGGCATAATTGAGTGGTGAAGCACATGCAGGAACGTGATCTGGCTGTTCTTCTTACGCAGGACAAAAAAAATCTGAAAATTTTTTAAAAAAAACTCCTTTACATGCTTTCCAAAAATGCTAAAAATTGCACCAGACTTTAATACACAACTATTCCTTATTTATTTCTATCTGTACAAAGCCTCCCAGTTTTCATTTATTAATATACCGCTACACACCAGGCAGAACTCTATCGGAGAGCAGGTGCTGTAACTACTATGTCCCCCACCATTAAGACTACCCAGGGTTGATGAACTAGCCATTTACCATCGGTATTTGTTGAAAGTTGTCCATGTGTATGGCCACCTTTAGATTGTTGTCTGAAGTTGTAATTCATCTGACACTTTAGCTAACAAATGTCCAATGTGTTTAGATTGGCAGTGGGCAATACATAACCGGAACAAATGCAGTGCTGGTCATTTTTAATAATGCCACTTTATTTGCATTGTGTAGTGAACACAGTATTTTCTGGACTTTTATTAGTTCAGAAAACTCTAGTTATGAATACACAATATTTACAAATATTACAATAAAATCATTTTCTTCACTGTATCTCTGGACTTAAGTTGAGCTACAAAAGCAATAAACTATCAAAGCCCAAAACCTCAGGCATATATAGGGCAACGAGAGAGACAAACAGAAGGACTGATGCAATGATATGTTCATATCTATAAATCACCCTTCCCAGAAGAACACTCCATCAAACATGGACAATTCTAGATACTCACAGTGTCCAGTAATTCAATAAATTTTGAAAAATAAAAGAGCCAGCACGTCCAAGCCATCTAATAAAATAAAACAAAACACATTCATTACAAGAAGTATGTCTACTGTGTGATGTACAGTGTGTCTACTGTGTGATGTACAGTGTGTACTGTCTGTGTGGTACACAGTGTGTGGGGTATACAGTGTGTACAGTCTGTGTGGTATACAGTGTGTGTGGTATACAGTGTGTACTGTCTGTGTGGTATACAGTGTGTACTGTCTGTGTGGTATACAGTGTGTACCGTGTGTGGTATACAGTGTGTACCGTGTGTGGTATACAGTGTGTACCGTGTGTGGTATACAGTGTGTACCGTGTGTGGTATACAGTGTGTACCGTGTGTGGTATACAGTGTGTACCGTGTGTGGTATACAGTGTGTACTGTGTGTGGTATACAGTGTGTACTGTCTGTGTGGTATACAGTGTGTACGGTCTGTGTGGTATACAGTGTGTACGGTCTGTGTGGTATACAGTTTACATACAGCGTCTCCTGTGCAATGTAAATAAATCAAAAATGGACGTTGTCTACTCCGTAGTTACGGGGGTATAGTAGCATCTTTATTGAAACCATCAGGCTGCATATGTATGAAACAACACATGGGGGTCTGACTCGTTTCATGGTGTTACAGCCACTTCCTCAGAGACACAAAACAAACACCCTGTGTGATGTACAGTGTATATATACAGTGTGTACTGTGTGATGTACAGTGTGTACTGTGTGATGTACAGCGTGTTTATACAGTGTCAACTGTGTGATGTATAGTGTGTACGTTATAAACAGTGTGTTGTGTGATATACAGTGTGTATTGTGTGATGTACAATGTGTACATACAGTGTCTAAGTGTCTACTATGTGATGTACAGTGTGTATATATAATGTCTACTGTAATATACAGTGTCTACTGTGTGATGTACAGTGCGTACACAGTGTCTGCTGTGCATATACAGTGTCTACTGTGATATGCAGTGTCTACTGTGTAATATATACAGGGTGTATATACAGTATCTAATGTGTGATGTACAGTGTATATATACAGTGTCTAGTTTGTGATGTGCAGTGTGTACTGTGTGATATACAGCGTGTCCTGAGATATACAGTGTGTATTGTGTGATATACAGTATGTCTACTGTGTGATGTACAATGTGTATATACAGTGTCCACTGTGTGATGTACAGCGTCTACTGTGAAATGTATTGTGTACACAGTGTCTACTGTGTAATGTACAGAGTGTTTATAAGTAAACATTTTGTATGTAGAAGTATTACTAAATAGTTAGGCTTAGCTCTATGCTAGCACTCAAACCACGGTCTACGTTTCAAACAGTGTAAAGCATTTCTAATGGCATTTTTTAACCTATTTTACACATATATGTAAGTCATGTGAAAACTGCTGTAATCACCATTTACCGTTATGTGTACAAAATAAATTGATGTTGGAAATGTAAGGCTTAGGCTGTGTGCACACTGCATCAATTTATGGTGAGTGACCAATATTTTCGGAATTTCGGTCGGTTGGCCCAAAATGTCTGTGGTTCTATAAGCTGCGACTGTCTGATCCGGCCAACAAACCAATCAGAATGAATGGGCAACCAAGATCAGTCGTGGCTGTTGGCACCCACACCATGCAATGTTTTTGGCCGACCGACCAATACAGGGCAATATTGGTCAATCGGCTGAAAATATTGTATGGTGTGTACACACCATGAAATTTTTTGGCCTGATCCACCGATAGTTCAGTGTATAGGTCAATGGGGCTGGAAAAATTGCATGGGTTTTCACCCTGCCACAACCGACATTTCGTTTGGACTACAAAACCACAGGACATTGTGCGGTGCTCGATGGACTGCACGCTCAGCTGTGGTGAACAGTCAGCCGCAGCTAGTCTTGCCGCAACCGACAGTCCATCTGGACGACCAGTCGGAAGTGCCGAATGGTCGGTCAGGACGAAGCATCTGCCCATGTGTATCCAGCATAAGACTACAGATCTGGTTTACGGATTGATGGAAATATCCAACTGTGTGTACACACAAGACTGGTTTGTTCCTCATCACACCAACATGTAAACTAGTGAGTGTAGTAATCAGAATTCTAACCCTTCACATACTTACCCTTAATGCCTGGGGAGACTGAGAGTAATCCACTATGTCACATTGAAAAGAATATCCAGTGGCCCAGCCTGACATCAGGAACTTGGGAAAACAACAAGATACAATTACAGGATTAGACTGAATAGTGATAATATCACAGCAGAAACATTACTAAATAACTGGCAGGATAATATTATTTCATACAAATCAGAAAACAATAAAAGCAATGAGATAGAGTGGCATTAACAGATGTAAAGCTCCACCCACAACGTTGAGAGACAACTCACAGTTGGGTGAATAAAAGCACTTTTGATTTTTAAGAATCGATTTGGAATGTCCAGTTGCACTTTCTTTATTGTGGCATTAACTGATGTGATATACAAATAAACTGAACTTTAATTGGCTGTATGCGATCGGTTGGAGCCACCATACAATTATTTGGCCTGACCGAAACACTAAAATGTTGGTCGGTCAGGCCGAATTATCATATGGTGTGTACCCAGCTTTAGAATTTCTTCCCACTCTCTCCAGCACCACCTAATGGCCATTCAGTTTACTGCAGTAAGTTTGGCATCCGTGGATTTACATATTTCTTTTAGTATATTAAATTACCGAGTACAGGGACCAGAACTGCTATTGTAAGAGGGAAGAACGTCTGACCTACATAGACACAGCTTAGCGCAGTGGAAGGTGACAAATGAAAATGCACTACAGCAGAGGTGTTGTTATCGAAGGGGATTTCAAAATCCCCATCGATACCAACACCTCTGCTGCCACTAAACTTCTCTCTCTTACCTTCTCCCTTGGCCTTACCCAATGGTCCTCTGCTCAGACCCACTGTAATGGACACACACTGGATCTGGTCTCTGCTCTGTATCTAACTTCTCCAACTTTCCCTTTCCTCTGTCCGATCATCAGCTTCTCAAATTTAAACTTGTGTCATCTGTCCCGACCGTAACCCCTAACAACCAAACGTACAGATGCAGGGACCTGCATAATCTCCACCCCCAGTCGCTCTCTGTCCCCCCTCCAACAACTTATCTCCATGCCCTCCTTCTCTGACCCTGACCTTGCAGCTGTCCACTACCATGCAACTGTTTCCAATGCCCTCGACTCACAACCATGGCTTATGGATCAGATAAAAAAGTTGAAAAGGTAATCCCATATAGCCGAACGACGCTGGCACAAGAGTAACTTTTTGAATTTAAAAGTGCCCTCTACCGGACCCGAAGTGCTTTATCCTTAGCCAAACAAACTACTTCTCTTCACTCATATCCACACAGTCCCATAACCCGAAACAGCTCTTTAAAGTATTCAACTCCCTGCTCTGTTCGCCTCCTCCTCCGCCTACGCCCTGTTTATCGGCTGATGAAATAGCCTCATATTTCACAGAAAAAAATATCCGAAACGGTTTTCCTATGCACCCTACCTCCTCCATACAGCTTCCAACTCCTACCACTGCACCGGCTATCCTCCCTTCATTGGTTAATCCCTTTAATTGCACCCTAACAAGCTTCACCACTATTACAGAACAGGGACTCTTATCTTTACTATCCAGGACATGTCTCACCACCTGCCCCCTTCCCTCTCATCTTATTCCCCCTCTCTCCTCTTCCTTCATACCAGCCCTAAACTCTCTCTTTAACTTGTCCCTATCCATTGGTATTTTCCCCTCCTCATTTAAACTTGCCGTGGTCTCCCCTACACTTAAAAAACCCTCCCTGGTCCCAGCTGCTCTTTCCAGCTACCGGCCTGTCTCCCATCTCCCATTTACTTCCAAACTACTGGGAAGACATGTCTATGCAGACCTGATTAATCACCTGTCTGCTAACTCTCTCTTTGACCACCTCCAGTCAGGCTTCTGCCCTAACCACTCCATGGAAACTGCCCTCACTAAAGTGACTAATGACTTAGTGCTAAATCTAAAGGTCACTACTCTTTGCTCATTCTTCATGATCTGTCCTCTGCTTTTGATACTGTTGATCACCCTCTACTTCTTCAGATCCTGGCCTCCTTGGGTATTCAGGACACTGCGTTTTCTTGGTTATCCTCCTATCTCTTTGGTAGGACCTTAAAGTTGGCCATACACTATTACGATCGTAATTACATTTAATCGGAACTTTAGAAAACACTACAATCATTTTACCAATCGACTTAAAAACCGACTAATATGTATGACTTTGTATAACATGTATTACCCTGTATGTAATGTATGACTATGTAATTGTAAAGTGCCACGGAAGTTGTTGGCGCTATATAAATCCATAATAATAACAATAATTGGCAGTACTGGTAATAATGGATTTGGCCTAGGCTAGGGGCATGCTGATTTCATCTAACAAGTCAATGGCATTAAATTGGGTAAAAATAACTAAAGTGAAAAGGTAAATGAGCCTGTATTGATTGTGTACATTTTTATTTAAAAGACAGCTGCAGCAATAATATACTAGGTTTCTGGCATTTCCTGATTTCTGCAGAATAAAACTGATCATTTTTCCCAGAATGAATACATCACACACACGTCTGGGAGCTTTAGTTCTCCTTTAACAACATTGCTTTGCTTTTAGTACAAAATATAAATAGAAGAAGCTACTTAACCCTTCCCTTTACCATATTATAATACATAGTAGACCATCCAAACCTTAAAGGGCAACTGTGCTCTCCATACAAGTACCCTATATTGAAAAGAGCCCTCTCACATCTTTCAAACCAGCCTAGAAAGATTTATTTAGCTTCTCTGGATCTAAAAAGGATAATTATATTTACCTCCCCCTTGCTCCTCTACCTAAACCACTTGGTCCTCACCTCTGGGTACCTTACAGATCATCTCCACCGACGGCCAGCTCCTCTTCTGTCTTCTGTCTGCAGTGCATGACTTGGCCAATGGGAATACACGCTTTGCAAGAAGCGCCTCTTCCAATTGGCCCCATCTCTACTGTCAGTGACAGAAGTCTAGAGGAGGGGTGGACCAGGGTGACGAAGGAACACCATTAGTATTACAGATGATCTGTAAAGTACCCAGAGGTGAGGACCTGGTGGTTTAGGTCCCTGCCTTGGGTACTCTTTAGGTGTAGTGGAGGTAAGGAGAGTTTAATTATCCTTTAAGTTATAGGCTTTTAAAGTTATAATGCAGCAGGTGATGCTCTGTCCCATGAGTGGGCATGCTCCAACCTGAGACTGAGACCAGCAATGGTGCTGGTGATGTTACAGCTCACTGTACTAGCAAAAAAACAAACAAATCCTTTATACTGCTGTAGCTTTGGATAGACTGCAGCTAGAATCATGATCCTGGAGTCAATTTAAAGGTAGGCGTGTGCCCTTTTTATACACTTATATGGAGACCACTGTTCCCCTTTAATTTGTCTATGGGGCTTAAATCACATTAAAATTTGGTTGCAAAGAAAACATCCCAAGAAGATTAATATGTTGAATCCCCTGAATATTACAGTACTAACAAATGAGCATTTTAGAAAGAATAATACAAATCACCCCTGCTAGGCTATACTTAGCCTTTCATTCTGCATTGATTCTTGCACCATTTACTTATGATAAGATCTAGAATATATACCCAGACATCGGGTAATAACATTATATACTTACTTCATAGCACATGTACAAGGAAAACAAGACCAAGCCAAAGTTATAAACAGCCATGATCTGCTTCAGATTGAAAGGCTTCCTGTTCTCCATAATCCTGGGGCCCAGAGAAGTAACAAAGTAGATGTAAGCACCAATGATGATGGTCTGTGGGATTGGAGACGACATTAAGGGCCAGTCTTCCACTCTTGGATCTGCCACATAGAATCAGCAATAAGGTCATTTTGAAAACCTGCACTTTAATAGTAGTATTGGATGATCCAGGAACCTAACGAGCGTACAGGAGACTTTCAGGCCTTGTTTTATTGTTGGTACTGGGATCTATTAACATAAACTTAAATTATGACTCCTTATTAATGTAGATATCCAATCAAATTATACAACCCAAGAGCAATTATTTGAATGATATTTTATTAAATGAAAATCTGTCAGAATTCACAAACATTACATTTTCAATAGATTTCCAGGAGAAATAAGAAATAGAAGCTGCATGCAGTTGTATAGGCTATAGGACCACAGATTGTGCCTTATAGGACATTATAGGGCCTATAGGGAAAAGTCCAAAGCTGTTAGTATATATATTATAAAACAAAAAACAATGGGAAAAAAACTCATCTAAGGTTCCCAACTGACCTTTACCCCATTCCTTAAAGGGCATGTCCACCCTTAAAACAAAAATGGACGACTTGTCAGTTATGTGCCCGTAACCCCAACTGATATGTTGTATGTATGTATAGTTTATTTATAAAGCACCACTTGGGAACACAGCGCTGTACAGTAACAAGATACAATAAAGTCATACAAGGGGATAAATACATAGTTCAGTATATAAATAATATAAATAAAGTGCTAGATGGGCGGCTAACATACAGATACAATGGAATAAGTATAAGTGCTGGAGTGAGACGTATGCAGTGAAAATAATTTTTTTTAAAAAATTACCAATTTATTACATGCATTTGTAATAATGATACATTCCATTTCTTTCTGGCAAAGTTAACTGCCGCCTCCCTCTGATCAATGAGCTTTCTTACATTGTCAGAATGGAGTAACTGAATTTTTTTTGTTTTAAGGGTGAACATACCAAAAGGGTAGAGGAAAGATATGAGGCCCTTTTGCTCACTGACTCCTTTCATCCTTCCTCTTGGAACAGTTTGTTTGTCTGTGATAACCAGATAGTCGGAAGGTATACTATGGTAGTAAATGACTTACCAGCATCTTTAATCCATTCATCGTAAAGAAGTACTGCTCTTGATGTTAGTTCCTTAAAGGCCATGGTCAACAGCGTCTGGATCTGGGCTGTGAAAAGAAAAGGTAATTTAACATTTCTGCAAAGAAAAAGCTAAAACAGAGAACAAGAGAAATAATTGTGGCTATCAACTGTGCTTATTATTTAACACAATTCCAAGAGTTCAGACGGTCCAGGGAACAACTAACCATGTGTTCTTTATTTCATCTTTTCAGTTACCTACTGGGGTTAAGGTCAGACAAGGGGAACGTTTAAATCTCTTCTCTCTGCTTATAGGTTTCCCTTTCTAAAGCACATTTGCTTTAGAAAGGGAATGTTATTATGAGTTCTATCCATCCATAATCAATAACATATTACAATATAGAAAGACCTGCAGTTAATTTCATATTCAAATTAACTTCCCCAAAGGGAGAATAAGCTAACAGGAATTATTATTATTAGCCAATAGGAAAACTGAAACCTCAAAAAGGAAGCGGAGCATGCTTGAGCTCACTGTGCTAGGGGATGGGCAGTAACTGTAAAAATGTTTAGCATAGAAATCCCTGAAGAGTATCTTTGGATATTTAATTATGGCCTTGATATTTTCTCTCCACCCAAACCTAATCAGCCTTTCGCTGCTAAAACCATCTAGCAGCACATCATAGCTGTGGCAATTTTGAAGCTCAGTGTTAAGTAGGCAACATATCCCAACTTTATTTTAAAAGATGATATGTGAGAATAATATGGAATCTTGTGGCCCATACAGCCATATCTGGCATAAATGCACAATCTGCTATAAAATGTTTCAGCCAGGATGAGACGCTCCTTGCAGCTTTCCCTCTACTGGGAATTATAGTCAGGAATCAGCTACAAATTGCACAGATGAGCACAGGGACAAGCAAATAGGACAGTGAGCAAATCTCTTATGGCTTCACTACACATACCAGCTGGAGGATCAGAATAAACTGACAGCTCTCAAAGGTATTGCTATAGACCTGCACCATTGGTCTTTGTGGCATGAATGCTCTTTTTCAGCAATCTCAAGTAATAATTAGGGAAAACACTCAATGTATGGAGTAGGAAGCTTCTCAGAAGACACCGGTGTGTCTGATTGCATCCAAGTATAATCACCCTAAGTGACCACATTCTTTATTTCATGTTTTTTATCCAGTAACCTTTTGTCCAGGAAAGCAAGTGTGACCTCACATGACAAGTCTAAATATGACAAAATAAACACCAAAAACCAAACAATTCCACAATTTATTTACTCAAGACTTTATTTTTCAGGATTAAAAATGTAGAGGAAAAGGATTTAAATCTTTTTGAACATTCACCTTTATTCTTAAAGTCTGAACAGTTATGCTAATTCATCAACCAGAATGTTACAGCTCCACATTCCAACCATAAACATTGTCACCATGAGACCACATCATACACAGTAAGAATGAGGTATCAGCAGAACTTTCTGGTTGAAATCAGGTCATGGGTTGACTATATCTAATCGAAACACAAAAATGAGTTGATTCTTCCACACTAATCTGGAAGTTAATTTATCGAGGACAAAGCCTGGTCAAGACTGTGGGTTTAGGTAAATCTAACCATCTGCTGTCCAGGAATGCCACCCTGATCCTACAGTGTACGTGGAACACTGTACTGTACTTTATTCTAATCATCCCACATCAGGATACTTTGCATTCCATTGCACACCACAGCAGTCCAGAGATCCCTTATAGCCTCCAGGATACGTCCCACATACATCCTATTAATCTGCTTATCACCATTTCTTTTAGCGGGTTTATCTCTATGATGACTGGGCAACTTTTTCCAACTTTAATCAACAATATTTTCTGGTGCATTTTCTATTTACATTGATTTTTTTATTGAGATAACGTACGAGTATGATTAATTTTTTTTATTAAGATAACTACGGTAATGGATATGTCAATCTATTTGCAGTTAAAAAGCCGAGAGTCATGCAGAAAAATGTCACTTTATCCAGAATCCATTACAGGCACAAAATAGTCTTGCAACTGATCTGCGTCTGTGTTGTTTTGAGACACTTTTATCTGTAATCATCTAGTGGTGACTGTTAGAATGAACCCTTTGTCCGATATTCCATTCTGGGCTCCCTAATCGTGGTCCATTAACAAAACCCTGAATGGGGGTGTGTTCTCAGCTGCCAAATCTGGTTTTCAGTAAACTGGTTGAACAATACAACTTTGTGTAATGAATAGCAGAAAGCACTTTGGGAGACAGACATAACAACAACTTGCCTTGCATCCTACAAACCTGCTCAACAACTCTTCTTGTATCTATGCACAAATTGTTGGTAAAATGTCATCACATTATTGGGAAAGGTTAGAATTTCATTCAGGATTTACTAGTTACATCATGTAGTGATTAGAGGAAACTCATAATAAAACAGGATGCACGGACTAAAAAGTAGACGATACCTGCAATGCCTGCTAGAGTGTTTTTATTGTACTATCAGCACATGTTTCAGACCACACCAGTCCTTTATCAAGTTTATCAAATTCTTGGTGTGATACGAAACATGTTGTGCTGTTGTATAATGAAAACACTTTTGCAGACATTGCTGGTGTTGTCTACTCCAAGCTCAGTCCCTCAGCCCTCTGCCAGACTATCTGACTATCTGTGAGGGCAAGCCAGCTCAGTAATCCCTTTGAGGCGGCACTGGGAGAGGGAATTTTGCACTATGCAGTTCAAAGACTGTACCAACTGTCACCATTCTAGCTACAGCAAAACTATACATAACAGAATAGTTTATGATAATAAGGCACACGATTGATAGCTGAAATGTAAGATGTTTCAGACTGGATATCTAAAGAAATAGGGGGCAGAACAACAAAAAAAACAGTGAGAGTTGGGGAAAATTATAGTTTTCAGTAATGGGTAATATAAAAAAAAAAAACAAATTTCCCAGTGTACATATCCTTTTAGCTGCTGTGAATATTTTTTTTCAATGGATTTTGCAATTAAGAGGCACAAGTAAGGACCTTAGAAATTTCATACAATTACATACAATTGTTGGTTTGTGTTTCACGCTTGGCCATATTGAATGATTCTGTTTTTAGGCTGTGAGAGAGTAGGGTGTCTGGCATTTGTCCCTTCAGAATACAGCAAAACTAGGAAGTTCTAACATACACACAGTGAAATTTGTGTGAAGGTTTTCATTCATCCAATTCATGGTATTTTTATGGTATTCAACTGGACTTGAAGTTTAGTTCTTGAATATGTTTCGCTAGTCAAGCCTTTTTAGGCTGGTTTCTTTATTTTGCTATTAATGGCTTTCTTAACACCTCTTCTATACTAGTATTGACTTTATCCAATAACAGTACAGTCTTCAAAAGTACAAGATAAACCTCATAGACGCAATGCAGTAAATAGTGCTCTGATTTTTATTAGAGGTGTCAATGAAGCCATCTATTTCGCAGTATAATTACTGAACAAGCCCATTCCAATTTACTTAATACTACTAGGTACTTATTACTAGTGTCTTTTGGAGACAGAAACCCAGTGGTTTTACATGAAACTAGACAGACAGGTAAAGCAAGTCTCACCTCTTATTCTACTTTCTCAAATGACAATCATCTGCTCCCCTTCTGTAAACAGTGTGTATCTAAAGACATAAAGACAACAGTCAGATACCAGGCTGAAATGAATGAAAATTTGGAGAAATGACTGTTAAGTCTTCTAAAGATGCCAGAAATGTCTTTACCAAAACAGAGCAGGAGTAGTGGATGCAATTAGAGACACATTTCTCACCTACTCTCTGGCTCAGTGAGAATGAAGTTTGTGAGCCGATAAGGTTTAAAAACTATAATGCAAACGATATGTAAAGTCCCATTCCAGATTCAGAAACACCTGCACAACGTCTGCACATTCTACTTGCATTGGTTATGAACAGAATAAAAAGATCCTACTGGCCCAGTGCAATGTACGATTCCTGCTACCAATGAATGAAACTTCCCATTCTATCAAACCTTATGGTTTTCTCATGACTTATGCTGGGTACACACCATGGGATTTCTTTGTTCCAACCGACCGTACGCTCGAACTGTCCTGTCGATGGCAGTCTGAAGCATGGAGGGTCGACATTGGCCCTGGCCACCCAAAAAAATCCAATAAACTGAAATGTTGGCCGGACAGAAATATGGGATGGTGTGTACCCAGCCTTAGGGCTAGTCTCAACTAATCACTTGTTGCTGTGTAAAAGCACTTTGTATTGCCTTTACGTCAATTCACGTTATAACCCCGCTTTGTTGCATTCTCTGTGTCTCTGATCATGGACTTTGTGCTTTTATTTAAAGCAGGATACCATGGTCTACATCAATGCTGAAGCTTAATACAGGATGTACACAGATCAATGGTTTTCAATCAATCAAATTGGCTGAAACACTTTCTGTTCAAACTATTGCTAAAACAGACAATCCTATAGCCGCTCATCATGACCAGATATCAAGCTAAAACCTAATCCACACATTGCAAGACGGTGTAATTCAATTACTACTTCCCAATCAAATTTCGATGTCTGCCTATGTATGGGTACCTTACAGATTAGATACTGCACAAGAGATGTGTCAAGTGCATTTGCACACTGAAGACAAATGGAGAGAAGTGGTTATTTTAGAGCAGACAGCCATAGCTTTTACTGAAACAAGCCTTCTTAGGTAATCTCAATAACTTAAGATGCCGCTTGCATACGTTCCTGTGACGTCCAGACAACCCTTTGGCCAATAACATTACACTGACGTTTCAGGCGTAATATCGATCATTTATCCTTTTTCACATATGGACTGCCTTGAAGGACAACTAAAGCCACAGAACAATATTGAATTAAAAGGCAGAGCACCTTGATATAAAAGCAGTAATTGGTGTGTCACCTCTAATTTTGATATGGTTGTTGAGAAATTTAACTTTCTAATTTCTATTTCCCATTGTTCCAGTATCACAGTGTGGTCACTGACCATTATGTTCTTTACACATGCTCACTCCTAAGATACTGCAGGAACTTGTTACAGTTGGTCACACCCACCAGTAGCCTTTAGCCAATCCTTTTACAGGGCAACATAGGCAAAGGAGCATGTGACTGAGATCAGGGGTGTGGCCAGTCACTGTACATACTCACAGTTATTTCATCCAGTTCTTTAAGTGGTAACATTTACTTTAATGCTATTTACTGTATTGCTATTTTACAGTTTATTGGTGTTTTTAGTGGGTAAATGTTCAGATTCTGGGGTGTAAAAATTTGGGTTAATTCTCCTTTAAGTAGGACTACCTGGGCTATTAGTCATTAAAGCCAAAAGCATTTATAGCATTTTGTTAATTTGGCTTTATCTCTACTCTAAAGAAGTATACGGCCAGCTTAATATCCTCTCTTATCGTTGTTTTTAATTGTCTCTAAATGAAATGTTTATACTGTATATTGGAGGCCAAAACTTTACCGTCCATTCTACATGAGGGCTACCATGGATTTAAAAAGGAGAACTTTTTTTGCCCTTCAATCTATGCCCTTTCTAAAGAAGATTAGATTGGGCTGGCACCGCCTGCTACAGACAGATTTAGTCTACCTAAAATTATTCCTGTGTCCTTCCCAATCCAAAGATTACACGTGCTCTATAGTATTTAGTGCACTTGGTAGGTAGGGTTTTAAAGGGTAACTCCAGCCTCAAAAATACATTGTATATTCCAAATGATTACCCTCCAAAACCCCAGATGCATTTTACCCTTAAAGGACAATTGTACTCACCTCACCCTCGCTCCTCTTCCTCCATGGCAGTATAGTACCCAGGGTGAGGACCTAAAATCGCTATGTCCCCACCCTGGGTACTTTCCTGCTTTGTGCTTCAGTGACAGATCGCAATTGCAGCCAATAAGGAAGATACGCTCTGCAAGGAGGCGTGTTTTACAATTGGCTGCCCCGTGACTGTCACTGACAGTAGAAGAGAGGTTAAACAGTGCGGATCGCTGAAGCAAGTTTGCAGTAAGTAGTGAAGAGAGTTAGGGAAAGTACCCAGGGTGGGGACTTAGCGATTTTAGGTCCTCACCCTGGGTACTATGCTGCAGTGGATCTGGGAAAAGGTGAGTATCATTGTCCTTTAACTTCATCCAATGCTCCCACTTACAATACAAGGATCCCTGTCGGTCTTCTCTTCCGGGAAATGACTGTAAGTCATGGCCCTGATGGTGATGTCACGGACGGATGACAATGGATTACCAATCAATCGATCGATGGGAGCATCGGATGAAGGTAAAACTAAAACGCATCTGGGGTTTTGGTGGGTGATCTTTTAGAATAGACAACTTTTTCTGAGGCTGGAGTTACCCTTGAAATGTCCAAATGTACATTCTATTACAATGCATTACCTGCAAGACTCTCTTACCAATGTGGCAATTTGTCTAAAGTCTTTTAAAATGTAAGCATTCTAGATTTATTACAATATCCCAGATCCAACCTTACCTCCTCGTAAAGTACAAAATAAATATGTTTAACAAGAATGGCCTCTAATAAAACACCCACTTCTACTTGACAGCATCTTCTTCTCTATACACATATACAGGTCTAGAATTACCAATCAGCAATTATGGAGTTAAATCTATTTAGTGGTCCTCGGACAAGAAAGAGCCCTAGACAGATAAAGGAGATCTAGAGTGCGCATAAAGTTTTTTCAAAAACTGTTAATATGAAAAGTACCTGGGGCAGGGAGGCAGGATTGGAACTTTCTACCTCCCAATATCAATTCTATAAAAAGCAACAGCACAAGAAAAACTGCTTTTACCAGTCTTCCTGAGTGCTTCAGCATTATCTTTAATACAGCAAATCCCAAGGTACTAACCTGGCAGATAAACTGTATGTGCTCTAACTTTTAAATGAAACAATATTGGGAGGAAGGAGCAATCAAGCCTATCTCTCTGCCCCAAGTACATTTAGTTTTTTAAAGGTTGATTTTTACAGTATTCTTCTTTACTTTTCTACTTCTAAAGCATAATGCAAAGTATATTTCACCAAGTCCTGTAGTTTTACGCATGTTATGTTTGCCTATTGTCTTAAAGACTAAAGCCTCGTACACACGTGCGATTGCGGGTCCCGATAATCGGCCTGTGTATGGGAGATCCGCCAGGTCGGTTGGGCAATGATCCCCAACCGAACGGCAGTTTTGCCCGACAAAGTGCCCATGTACAGGCTGATTATCGGGCGAAACGAACATTCGGACACATCGTGCGTCGGGACCTGCAATCGCACGTGTTTATGAACCTTGTATGAACCTTTAAGCTGGGTACACACAGGACAGATGTTTGAAAGATGACAGACAGAATCTGTAAGATCAGCGTACACACAGTCCTGGGTGTTCTCCCTGTACATAGCACATGGTCGTTTTTAGGCATAGGCCACCAAGGCAAAGAACTAAGGCACTTATGTTGATCCAGGGCGTCCATTCTTCTCCCTAGCATCTCCCTGTCAGCTGTTACTTGCAGTGTTAGATCTGCTCTCCTTGTTCAGCTGTAACCTGCAACATTGTATCTAGTACAGAGCCTGAACTCCACACACTCTACATAGCAACGAATGTTGCAATTTGCAAGAGTAGGCGAGGAGTGAACAATTCAATGGAGGAGACATGGAAAGTAGGTACATACTGTATATCATGTCAATGCTGGCAGCTGAAAGGGTTAAAGGTAATACTCTGCTGGCACCGCAAGTGTTAATAGGAAAGTGTTGGCATTGAATGGTTCATGGTAATACTCTGCTGGCACTGAAAGTGTTAATGGCAATACTAATAAGTCTGCTGGCACTGAAGGGTTAATAGTAATTCTCTGGAAAGGTGCTGGAACTTAAAGTATTAATAGTAAAGTCTACTGGCACTAAAGGGTTAATGGTAATGTTCTGCTGGCACTGAATATTAATGCCAATATTCTTGGAAAAGCACTGAAAGAGTAAAACATCTCAGATCTCACCAGATTTCCCTGTTCTGTCCTACCCGGCTGGAAACAATGTCTGGGGAGAACACTGGTGCCACATACCGCACATCCACTGAAACCTATCCTGTCCTTCCAATCAGTATTTCATTGGTGGCCAGTGTCGCTGCATTCATACAAAGTATGTAGATATGCCCGCCTCACCACAGCGTGCGCCTCTTACCAACTAGTAAAGTGGTTCCACTATAAAGAACAGTGGCCATAGACTGTGTCGGAAGCAGAAGGAAGAAACCCAGCTGTAGTTTGACAGTTTTTGTTTTGTGTTTTTTTTGTTTTATTTTTTTTGGGGGGGGGGGCAACGCACGTAGGTGAGATGGCGTCTAGGGCACCAAAATGACTAGAAACGGCCCTGACACAGCAAATACACAGTATAGGGAGAACGTGCGGGACTGTGTGTTTCCCATGACCGCAGCCGACTCCTCTATTCTTTAGTACAGGGAGACGCCTGTGGCCGAGGAAAATTTTCAGTCTTTTCCAAACAATCGCAAGACCAACTTCAGCCTCGCAATATCCCTGGAAAATGCACTACATACATTGATGATAAAGCCACGATACTGATGGATCCAAAGGTATCAGGGCTTTATCGTCACTGGCTGTACCCAGCTCAAGTCTTGTTTGTTTGCACTAATCCATCTTTACCACTGCAGTCCATTTATTCCCAAACTGGCTGTTACATTGTATGTACAGTGGTAAGGAAATGTTGCAGTACATTTGCATTATCAACATCCCCTGTAACGGATCAGCAGGCAGATCCCTGGGACTAGAGGGATGTCCTACTGTAATAGATTAGATCTGAAGAGTTGGCCAGTGTAGCACATTCAACAGGCAGCACCAAAATATGTGGGTAAGAGATCCTACTGCAGAAAGAGACACTTTCCTACTTGTCTGTCACGAGCATCAATTTCTGTGCTTCTAGGTATGTATTTGTATTATCATTTGTATAGTTTAGCTCCAGTGTGTTTTCTGGACATGTTTGCCATCTGCACGGTATACGATTGAATGTAAAGGGAAAACAGACTTGGGGGGGGGGGGATCTGATGGAGGGAAGCAAACTGGGAGAATAAAGAACAACAATGAACAGCGGGGGGGGGGCAAAAATTGATAAAAATTGGGAAGAAGACAAAACAAGGAGAACAGGGAGTAAAACAAAAACAAAAAGGAAAACGATAAATAGAATGGAATGAGGAGCAGCAGAAAGGAATGGAGAGAAGCAGAAAGAGAACGAAGCACAAAAAGAAAATAAAGAACGATAAAATGGAGAGAATAGAAAGGAAACAGAAATTAATAAATGTGGCCTGAAGAGAAAGGAGCAAACACTGCAAAATATATTGGAGGGTTGGGAACGTTTAATACAAAAGTCAAGGTGCCCTTGGGCTCGAAACATGTTCAGGGAGATTTACCCAGAGGAACAATTATTTGGGGTAGATCTCCCTTCCGTAGATTCAATGCAGGTGTTGGTGCTCTGGGTAAATTGCACATGGTTTTAAAGGGCTAAGCCACACTGCCGCATTCTCACACACTGATGATCGCGATCCGTTAGCACATGGAAATTACAGAGCATGTCAATATGGGTGGGCACACTGCATGCACTGCAATCTGTTTTCAGAGCAACATTTTTTTGTAGATTGCATGCGCTCTGGTCATAGTGCTGCCTCAGCCTTAGTATCATCTGCCGTGAAAAAGTCACACATAAATCACCGCTATTATTGAATCACTTGCGATGTTTTGCGGTACTCCCACAGCTACAGCAAGCAAGTAAAAGTTGCACTAACCTTGATTGAATTGGTTACCGTGAATGAGGTTGAATGTGTATTCACCAATGAAGCACAGCCTTCTATATAAAAATGTGGCCACCCACATTGACATGCGCACGCATTGCGATTCTCACGCAAACGCGATCGTTAGCGTGTGTGAAAATGCAGCAGTGAGGCCTAGAGTACACAGTCTAAAGAACTGCAAGAACAAATGATTCACTGTGCACAGGAGGGCATGGAGAAGTCGAGCAGTGTGGAGTTTGCCGGGAACAGCTTTAGGAATTGTTCCTTCTCACCTTGCAGACTGCCCTTTAAAAGTTAAAAAAAACTTATGGATTATCAACCTGCTTGATCATGTATTTACCATGTTAGTAAGATATTTTTGCTTTATTTTGCTGAAGATTTCCTAAACTCACTAACCTCTAAAACCTTTAAAATGTTGCCTGCATTAAATGACGATTATAGGAAATAATGTACCACCAATCAGGGCCGGCCTTAGGATAAATAGCACCCTGTGCAAGATTTGTTACTGGCGCCCAATACCCCCTCTCCAAAACACCCCCCTCTGCACACACAATACGCTGCTGAATGCTGCTTGCCTTGGCCTGCTTCAAATCAAGTCCGCCACCTGCGCTTACTGTTTTTCAGTATCTAGAGTGCATGCTTGTATATATCATGCGAACATCATTACGTAACACGTAACATACTAAATGCATCAACAGAACAGCAAAGCATACAAACACAAGTAAGGCTTATGTGTGTTGGGCCTTTGTCTGTGGGGTGGTTCTGATACATATATTTGATCTGCAGGACCGTAACTAGAGGGGCTGTGGCACGATGCACAACTTTGACCTACAGGTCCGTGACCTGATACTCCTGGCTGGCGCCACCATGGTAATGCACCATGGTAATGCGGTCACACAGGTTGCCCAAATCAAAGGCCGGCCCTGCCGCCAATTAAATATGGAATGCCCTATGGCCTTGTTCATTTAGAAGGTCAGGGAACTTCATGCTGAAACTTTTATAACAGTAAATTACAGCACTAGAAAAAAATCATGTCCGGTTACTAGGACTCAGACTCTGTGTGTTCTGTTTATTAACACAGCCAACACCCCAAGAGTAATCCTATGGGATAAAAAACCTAATCTCGTTTCCAAGGATCCCGCATTATTATTAAATGTGGTTTCAAATAAAGTAAACTTCAAATCAAGCATTTACTGTAACCCATCTCCGCAAACCCTTTAATGCACGGGGATAAGCCTCTTAGCTAGAACAGAGTTTGGTACCAGAAGCAAAGTTAATTAGTAAAAAATTCCATACCGGTAATAGATTATTACATTACCATAATAACCTGTGTATAACACCCTAAGTCGTTCATTTAAATGAAGTTTAATTATAACTAAACACGACAGTCTTCATACACCAAGGCACCAATTGCTGCTGAACATTAACACTATAGCAGAGAGTAAAATACAATTTATTGCCATGTGGATGTTTGTGATATTGCTAAGGGGATTCCCAACCACTCCCCCTATTGTCAATGTATTGCTACTAATTTCCATGACATCTATTTCTCACCTCAGATGGCTAAAACAAATACATTTCTCAGGTGACATCACACACATTCCATCCATGGTTCAACTCCAGATAAATGATACTGAAATCTAATAACACTGCCCTGTTCATTCATACAGTATCTACTGGGGAATAATGATCAGAATAGGATTATTTATTGGTTATTTGGAAACTAGAATATAGAGCTTTATACACCAATATACAAATGTTTCCATAACTATATTATATTAATTGGGGAATTTCCCCTTACAATAACAATTTCAAACTTCATGCAGTAGGAATTATAAACTGCTATCTGCTTGCTAGTGTCAGGTAGTCCTAATAACCAATCAGATGACTGAAAACAACACACACATGACAATGGCTACTACGTTAGGAGGCAGAAGATTACCTGGCATGGGGCTCTTTAAAGATGGAAGGGCACTGCTGCCATGTCAGCTCTCCTGATCATCTTTTAAAGGTAACCATCTTTTAAAGGTAAAATACTGATATAAGGTTAAAAAAAAAATGGGTGGTAGGAGGTAGATCTCCCTGGAAATGATTCCTATTTTTTTTTTCATTTTGTTTAATACTTAACTGCCCCTTTAAACACATTAAAATCAGTATGCTGACAAGCTGGTTAGTGCTTCCACTAGAAGCATGATGGAATTTAATTAACATTTACCTGCAACAGGTAGATTTCAAACTTTTGTTTTAGAGGTTGGCCACCCTAAGGGCTCATTCACACTAGAAACTGACAGAAACTGACAGTAACGCACAGCATGTGTTTCTGTCAGTTTGTATCCATTTTTTGCATACATTTGTATCCATTTTTTAACAATATGTATTCCATAGATTTCTATAGAAAATTTATGGAAAAACAGACAGAAATGCTGCACGCAGTGCGTTTTTTAAACAGACTGGAACGGAATAGAACGCAGCAGGTGTGAACGATATTATGAAATCCTGTGGGGTTTTACTGTCTGTCCATTTTTTTTAAACGCACCTGCGTTTGAAAAACGGATACAAACTGATGTAGCGTGAACGAACCCTTATATAGTGTCCAGTGGCCCCCATGGCTAGGCACACGTGAGAATGGCAGAGCAGTGAATGTCAATGTAGGTGGTCGCCTTTAATCACGTGTGACAATCGCAGTAAATTTCAATGTAGGGGGGCACGTTTTCTCACGCATGAGAATCGTAGAGCAATCGCCAATTATTTTTGCAGATCAGAGAACGTTAATGCGTGGGAAACACGTTCCGGTGCACACGCTTCACGTGCGTTTACGTCCGTCAGTGTGGACTCAGGCTTACTTATAATCCCTGATTTCCAGACCATAGCCCCCATTCCCCTTTAAATCTGTGCACCACTGGGCACAGAGCTGTGCTTAGATCAGGTTTATTTCATTATCCTCACCCTGTAGATTCCATAGGGAGAATGTTGGTGAGTATTAGAGACATAACACACTGGGTATTAACCAACACACAGACTAGGGTAACCAGGCTCTGCTCTCTGTCTGGGTGGATCAGTCACACCTGCACTTAACTAAACCTAATGAAACTACAGACATGGGAAACAATCAGACTGTACCAATAAGATAGGTAGGGGTGTTATCTAGGACTGGCAGAGAAGACATAGACTCACCTTGTAAAAGTTGCACCTGTGGCCCCTACTAGCACATCAGACAGCCCCAGTAAGAGATAGGAAAAGGCTGAGAGCAGCCAAGGCTGACTGCACCTAGAGAGAGAGGGGAGGAGCCTGTTGTACTATGTATTAAGGGGCGTGGCTGGCTGTGTGTGTGTGTTGGAGTGGGTTAAGGGTGTGGTGAAAGTTCCAGCAATGTTATCCCGTCACACTGTGTACTGAACAGGTGGATTTGGGGGAGGGGTCTCTCCTCCCATCACGGATCTCCACATTGCCCTTCATATTCATCTGGAAATCAGAGAAAAGAGGGAGGCTCCAGAGCCTGAAAGATGGAGACACTGCAAGGATCATGGAAACTGGTCTGGAACAGCAAATGAATGAAACATGTAATAATAATAATTCAGGGATTTACACCAATACACCCTGATAGTGGGGTGTAGAGAGTTGTAGTTCATCTGGAACAGCAAATGAATGAAATCTGTAATAATAATCATTCAGGGATTTACAGCAATACAGCCTCATAGTGGGGTGCAGAGAGTTGTAGTTCATCTGGAACAGCAAATTAATGGAATCTGTAATAATAATAACTCAGGGATTTACAGCAATACAGCCTCATAGTGGGGTGCAGAGAGTTGTCGTTCATCTGGAACAGCAAATGAATGAAATCTGTAATAATGATAACTCAGGGATTTACAGCAATACAGCCTGATAGTGGGGTGAAGTGTTGTAGGTCATCTGGAACAGCAAATGAAAGGATTCTGTAATAATAATAATAATTCAAGGATTTACAGCAATACAGCCTCATAGTGGGGTGTAGAGAGTTGTAGTTCATATGGAACAGCAAATGAATGGAATCTGTAATAATTCAGGGATTTACAGCAATACAGCCTGATAGTGGGGTGCAGAGAGTTGTAGTTCATCTGGAACAGCAAATGAATGAAATCTGAAATAATAATAATTCGGGGATTTACAGCAATACATCCTGATAGTGGGGTGCAAGGAACTGTAGTTCATCTGGAACAGCTAATGAATGTAATAATAATAATAATTCAGAGATTTAAAGCAATACAGCCTCATAGTGGGGTGCAGAGTTGTAGTTCATCTGGAACAACAAATAAATGGAAGCTGTAAAAATAATAACTCTGGGATTAACAGCAATACAGCCTCACGGTGGGGTGCAGAGAGTTGTAGTTCATCTGGAACAGCAAATGAATGGAATCACTAAAAATAGTAATTCAGGGATTAACAGCAATACAGCCTCATAGTGGGGTGTAGAGAGTTGTAGTTCATATGGAACAGCAAATGAATGGAATCTGTAATAATTCAGGGATTTACAGCAATACAGCCTGATAGTGGGGTGCAGAGAGATGTAGAACATCTGGAACAGCAAATTAATGGATTCTGTAATAATAATAATTCAGGGATTTACAGCAATACACCCTGATAGTGAGGTGCAGGGAGCTGTAGTTCATCAACAACTAATATGTAGGGTATGCTAGTAACTCAAGTTGGCTTCACATGGTATATATTTAGCAAATCTGTTGGGACAGAAAATATCCATTGGATCCTTTTCGTCTCCTGTTATGTAAAGTAGATCGGAAAGTGCAGTGGTAAGCGCAGGATTATCATCACAGCCAATGCAATTATCACCCTTATTTTTGTTATAAAGTACATTCATTTAAGCTGGATACACCTGCACATTTTTTGGCCCAACCGACAGATATTCTGTGTATCTGACAGTCGCAACAAACAATCTGAGGTGAGCGGCGGCAATCGATGTCCCTCGTGGTTTTTATGGATCAGATGAACCACCATCAGACATGTCAGTAAATCACCACGATCATAAGGTCCATAGGAGACATTCACCACAACCGACAGTACTTTGCCCGGTCAAGTGCTTGTTATCAGGATGAAAGTTCTGTTTTACTGAGAAATCCACATTTGCACCTTCATTATCATTAGTGTCTTTCAAAGGCAGAGCTGTGACACGGACGGTGGATCTGACAAGATTTAAAGAATATTGTCTCTATTGGGACCTATCGGGCAAGATGGAAATTTCCTTTACTGGCTCCCTTTACTACAATAGAGAGAGCTGATATGTTGATACAGACCTCTGTCAATCACAGGGCAGACTGGATCCATTTTTGAAACAAAAAAAGCTACTTCTCATTCACAGCTCAATGTAACAATTATAACAGTCATATAACAATATGTAACAATCTATAACAGTCTATATAACAGTCTATGTAACAATCTATATAACAGTCTATATAACAATCTATGTAACAAACTATAAAGTCTATATAACATTATATAAAACAGTACATATATATAAACATCTAACAATCATGTAACAATTTATGAAACAATATAACAATCTAGTAACAATCTATATAACAATCTATGTAACAATCATTAACAATCTATTGTAAAATCTATGTAAGTCTATATAACAATCTATATAATACATCTATGTAACAATCTATATAAAGTCTATATAACAGTCTATGTAACAATCTATGTACTAGTCTATATAACAATCTAATAACAATCTAAACATCTATGTAATAGTCATTATATAACAATCTATATAAACAATCTATATACAGTCTATATAACAGTCTATATAACAATCTATATAACAATCTATAACTTAAACAAATCTATATAAAAATCTATATAACAGTCTAGTAAAGTCTATAAACAATCTATATAACAGTCATGTAACGTCTATATAACAATCTATATAACATCTATGTAACAGTCTATATAACAATCTATGAACAGTCTATATAAAAATTATTGTAACAGTCTATATAACAATCTATATAAACAGTCTATGTAAACAGTCTATATAAACAATCTATGTAACAATCAATGTAACGGTCTATATACGCCTATATAACAATCTATATAACAACTATGAATAGTCATATCTAAACAATCTATATAACAATCTATGTAACAATCTATATAACAGTCTATAAACAGTATAACAGCTATATAACATCTATATAACAGTCTATATAACAATATATAACATCTAATAACAATTATATAACAATATGTAATAGTCTATATAACAATCTATATAACAATCTATATAACAATCATGTAATAGTCTAATAACAGTCTATATAACAATCTATATAACAATTTATGGAATAGTCTATATAACAATCTATAACAATCTAAATAACAATCTATATAACAGTCTATGTAACAGTCTAATAACAATCTATTTAACGTCTATCAACAATCTATATAACAATCTATATAACAGTCTATGTAACAGTCTATATAACAGTCTATATAACAATCTATATAACAGTCTGTGTAACCATGTGTAAGACCATGTAACAGTCTATAGTGTGTGTCTCAACTTTTTTATCTGTGGGTGACCCTTGAAACAATTTTGTGTGTCTCGGTGAACCCCCTTTATAAATGATTATATATAGTTTTCCTTTTTTTTTCCTCATGAAAATACATAATTTATACAAAAAGAAATGATAGATCTATAATATATCTATATTTTAAAAAAATGCTTTAAAATTCACAGAGGGGAAAGGGATCTATGCCATCGTTTCTTAACCTTTTATCTTTATGGAACACTTGAGAATATGTTAATATCTCAGGGAACCCTTACATAAAAATATTTTACTTATTTTTATCAATAACCAAAAACATAATTCATACAATACAGAACATTGATAAATGTATAGAAAAAATATATCTGTATTCATCACCAATGCTGGATCCATACAGTTTCTGCCACCATCTCTGAGACCCCCATGCAACCTCTCAGGGAATCCAGGGGTCCCTAGACCCCTGGTTAAGAAATGCTGGTCTATAGGCACCAGGAGAAGTAAAACAGCAGACTGCACTGAGGGGTAGAAAGGGGGGTCCCAGGCCACCAGTAACCCCCCCCCCACACACACCTGAAGTGCATGCGATAGTAAAGAGCGATTGTTATTATTATTAATCATATTGTGGATATATATAGCAACATCTTCTGTGGCGCTTTCAAAATACATGTATCATTCACATCAGGCCCTGCCCCGAAGATCTTACAACCGAAGCACATTTATTTGACACATACAACCTATCAGTATGTCTTTATGTGTTGGGGGGAATTCCAAATATCCTGCTATGGATTTGCAGCAGGCCAATGCTAATTGTCACCTTTAATGAACACATATGAAATATACATGCTGCAAGTATGTATAAATACACGCTGTATGGCTACCCCAAAACCAATGCACCCTGCATCATGCTTGTTTGTAATGCCAGCTATACTCAGTGGCAAAGCAATGGGACGTAGGTTTTCTGACCAGAAAATTTGAAATTACACACAATTTCCCTAAAATGTATTAAGTGAGCACAATGATTCCAGGTCTTATTAGAGGGGAACAAGTGACCAAAACACTTAAAGTGCAAGTCCAGCCCCAAAATGAAGGTAAATAACCCCCAAAAACCTAAATGGTAATAGTTTGAATGTGAAATATATAAGTCTAACCTGAAATCCTGCCACAATGTCCTGTGTCCCTGTTTCGCTTCCTGGGTCTTCCAGTTAGTAACTGTCAGTTATGGATTTGACAGTTGATATCACAGCCAATAACGAATGCTAATCCCTATCTGCTAGGCATCCAGCAGCATAGCAGGCATACAGTAATTCATGCATGCACAATCAGTGCGCTATAGAGAATTAGAACAGGAGCGTCAGAGATTTGAAGTTCTGCAGCGGGGGATCGCACGAAAGGTAAATATATACCTTCGGCCCTGGCTCCTGAGTTATTAATTGAAGAACTGGAAGTAAGGCATAGCTCCTTAACCTCCTGGGCTTCAATCAATACATTAAAGGAAAAGTCACTTTGGGAGGGAAATGTCCTTTTAAACTGGAACCACCAAAACCTCAGTTATGTTTTTGGTTAGACTTTTGAAATATGATCCCACGCGTGACAGTCATGGCAAATGGCTGACGGCCATTACCGGACGAGCCTTCACTGCTGCTGCTCGTGAATGGAAGCAGCAGTAGAGAGTGATGGATTGTGGAGTTGTGAGTATAATTTTTCCACACTAGAAGCATTTATTCACAAGTTTAACCAAAAAGTGAGGTTTGGGGGGGGGGGGGTCCTGCATAACATATCATTTTTTTCTAAGGAGTGTACATACCTTTAATGGTAACATGATTGTATGTATGGTGGTCTGTTTGCGTGTGTGTCTGTTGGAATGCGTGTGTGTGTATGCATATGTGTTGCATGTGGTCTGTATGATGGATTATTCATCCTGGGGCAGGGCTATAGGGGGTGGGTTGGGTTCCCTTCCATCCCTGAAATGAGTTTGACGGGTGGATGTCTATAACAGTCATGCACAGTCTATGTAACAGTCTATATAAAATCTATATAACAATCTATATAACAGTCTATGTAACAGTCTATGTAACAGTCTATATAACAATCTATTAACAATCTATGTAACAATCTATATCAGTCTATATACCAATCTATATAATAGTCTATATACCAATCTATATAACAGCCTATAACAGTCTATATAACAATCTAGGTAACAACTATATAATAATCTATATAACATCTATATAACAATCTATGTAACAGTCTATATAAACAACCTATATAACAATCTAACATTCTATAAACAGTCTATATAACAATCTATGTAACACAATCTATATAACAGTCTATATAACAATCTATATAACAGTCTATATAACAATCTTGTAACAATCTATATAACAGTCTATATAACAATCTATGTAATAATCTATATAACGTCTATATAACAATCTATAACATTCTATATAACAGTCTATATAACAATCTATGTAACAATCTATATAACAGTCTATATAACAATCTATGTAACAATCTATATAACAGTCTATATAACAATCTAAAACAGTCTATATAACAATCTAAGTGTAACGTTTCGGTACGTGAGCTGTACCTTCTTCAGACAATCAAAATATTGATTGTCTGAAGAAGGTACAGCTCACTACCGAAAAGTTACACTTGGTGTACTCTGTGTATGCAACAATAAATAATACACAGACATTTAAGACTGATGTGCATGGTGTTTATTCCTTTGCTGATTCACGACCTGCAACCAGGGTCTGCCATGACTCAGCACGAACTCTTACCTATATCCACATAGGTGTGTGCAGATTACCTCTGTTGTTTGCTATATAACAGTCTATGTAACAATCTATATAACAGTCTATATAACAATCTATATAACAGTCTATATAACAATCTATGTAACAATCTATATAACAGTCTATTATAACAATCTATACATTCTAATAACACGTCTTATATAACAATCTATGTAACAATCTATTAAACAATCATTTAAACATCATATATAAACGTCTATATAAATCTATGTAACAGTCATTATAACAGTCTATAACAATCTATGTAACAATCTATATAACAATCTATATAACAATCTATGTAACACGTCTATATAACAGTCTATATAACACAATCTATGTAACAGTCTATATAACAGTCATAACAATCTATAACAATCTATATAACAATCTATGTAACAATCTATATAACAGTCTAAATAACAATCTATATAACAGTCTATTAACCATCTAGTAACAACCTATATAACAGTCATATAAAACAATCTATAACATTCTATATAACTCTATATAAACATCTATGTAACAATCGATATAAACAATCTAGTAACAAAATCTTATATAACAGTCTATATAACATATCTATGTAACAGTCTATATAACAGTCTATATAACAATCTATGTAAAAATCTAGATAACAGTCTATTATAACAATCTATGTAACACTATATAACAGTCTATATAAACAATCTATGTAAACAGTCGTATATAACAATCAGTAACAGTCAATATAAAATCTATATACAATCTAGTAAACAATCTATATAAACAATCTATTAAACATATATATAACATCTATGTAACAATCATATAAGTCTATATAACAATCTATAACATTCTATATAACAGTCTATTAAATAATATATGTAACAATCTATATAAACAGCTATAACAGTCTGTATAACAATCTATGTAACAATCTAGTAACAATCTATATAACAATTATGTAACAGTCTATATAACAATCTATATAACAATCTATATAAAAGTCTATGTAACAATTATATAAAATCTATAACAGTCTATATAACAGTCTATATAACACATCTATATAACAGTCTATAAACAGTCATATAACAGTCATAAACAGTCTCTATAACAGTCTATATAAACAGTCTATATAACAATCTAGTAACAAACTAATAACAATCTATGTAACAAATATATAACAATCTATATAACAGTCTATGTAACAATCTATATAACAGTCTAAACAAACTATATTACAATCTATAACAATCATGTAACAATCTATATAATAATCTATATAACAATCTATATACAACAATCTGTGAACAGCCTATTAACAATCATATAAGTCACTATAAAAATCTATATAACAATCATGTAACAATCTGTATAATAAACTATAACAATCTATGTAACAGTCTATATATAAGGGTAATGCGCCCCTTACAGTGTAATATAAGGTATATCGCCACAGAGGAGTTCCCTGACCATATAGAAACACGCAGGCCGTAGGCCAAGTGCTTTTATACAGGGAAGGGAACTCCGAGGTTGTGTAATGTCCTTATTATAAAGTGAAGGGGCGCATTATTTCTTATAATACATAAGATGGATTCCTTCACCCCATTCACATTTTAAATTCTAGCCTTGTCCCTATTTCCACCTTAAATCCCCCAGCTACCTTCTGTAACTTAAACCCAGTAGAAAGGAACATCCTAGCCCAGCATCTATATGGTTAAACAAATCTTGTGGAGGAGGAGAGAGACATTGGTTATGAAGTGACAGGAAGCAGCTCCAGCAGGTTCTGTTAGTGAATATTAACACAGCAAAAAATGCTGAGTCATTGTCCAGGCATGAACACTGAAATGGATGGAGTAGTGGGATATAAGAAATACAAGAAATGAGTCACTTAGGGACATAGCTGAGTGATTTTTATAAGGATTATACCACTGCAGCTCCCATTATAAAATACCACACTTATGTATTATAACAATCTATAACAGTCTATATAACAATCTATATAACAGTCTATATAACAATCATATAACAGTCTATATAACAATCTATATAAAAATCTATATAACAGTCTATATAACAATCTAATAACGGTTCTATGTAACAATCTATATAATAATCTATATTACAATCTAATAACAATCTATATAACAGTCTATATAACAGTCTATAACAGTCTATATAACAGTGGACCGTGTACAGTCTATAGCAGGTGTCTCAACTTTTTATCTGTGGGTGACCCTTGAAACAATTTTTGTTGTCTCGGTGAACCCCTATATTAATGATTGTGATGGATTGTGGAGTTGTAAGTATAATTTCTCACACTAGAAGCATATTTCAACAGTTTTAACAAAATTGTAAGTGAGGTTTGGGGGGGGGGGGGGGGTCCTGCATAACATATTCATTTTTTTTAAGGAGTGTACATTCCCTTTATGGTTACATGACTTGTATGTATGTGTTCTGTCTGTCTGTTTGCGTGTGTGTCTGTTGGAATGCTGTGTGTGTGTATGCAATGTGGATGCATGTGTGTCTGTAGCATATGGGGGTGGGTGGGTGTGGGTTCCTCCCTGAAATTAGTTTTGACAGGGTGGATGTTCTTTGATCAGGTTTCTGATTAAAATTTTAAATCGGACAAAAACAATTAAAAAAAAAAAAAAGAGCAGAGTATATGGCTAGCAATTAGTGTATAATAAAAAAACAAACATCGAGGCACAGGACAGAGAGTACACCCAAGGGCAGTGGTGCATACAATCTAAAACAAGTTATGGTATAACAAAAGAAAAAAGGAATGCAGCACAACTTTATTTGCAATATATATACACGCCCTTCATTAATAGCAATGAATGCATGGGGTTAAACACAGGACACAAACAGCTTTAAAAAGATCTAGAGAGTGAACAGAAAAGATCTTGAGTAACGCTGAACGCGTTTTGCCCGGAGATAGGGTTTTCTCAACAGTGTGTATATGTATATATTTTTTAAATATTTTTAAACTATTGTGTCCTGTCCTATACCAATGCGGTGGATCCTCAAACTGCAGCTCTCCAGATGTTTGAAAACTACAAATCCCAGCATTCGTCAACTACAGAGGGAAGCCTAGGAATGTGGGAGTTGTAGTTTTTCAAACATCTGAGAGCCATAGTTTGAGGATCCCTGCCCTATTGCAATTATTTGCTATTTAATAAAAACGTGTGTATATTTTTGCATATATAGTGTGTGTTGCATTCCTTTTTTTTTTTTTGTTATTACCATGGCTAGCATTCGTGATCAGTCTTGCCTCTTGCCAAATCATTAAGCAATATTGGTCAATTTCCCCCCCCCCCCCCACAAGAGCTACAGTGGAACCCCCGGTGGCGACAGCCCATTCAAACTAAAAAAAATTAAATACAGAGCAAAAGGACTGGTAGGAAATGCAATTTAATAAACAGTAGGAGTCAGTAGGAGTGCGGTACGGAGTGTAAATGGGTGATAATAGAGATATGAAATGTTAGGTGGGCTCTTAAACTCTTCTTGGTGGGCCCCTGGTCTTAGATTACTGGTGGGCCTCAACAGTCCCGTCCGACACTGCCTACAAGGGGAGGTCTCCCAATTTTTCCTCCCCCTCTCCATTAAACAGGCAGTATTAGCCAAGCAGCCTGTCTGTACAGACATCATTATGAACAACTGTTGTTGGAAACGTTAACAAATGATTGTTTCCAATGACAATCATCTCAGGTGATACGCAGCTTTACACCGTGGGATCCTGGAATGCATTGCCATAAAGAGTTTGTTGTTTTCCAGTCATTGCTCTGACCCCAATTTCCATCCTTGCCTCAGATGTGGGCACCAGATCAAACAGTATCTGCTATCATACAGAGCAGTTAGCTCATATTGGGGCTCAGATCTCACTCTGTCTCAACCAGACCAGCATGTATAATAGGATCCTATTTATTGGAAAATACCGATATCCGTCTGTGCTCCATTTTTAACGCCACAACATAAAATATAATGGTGCAGACAAATGTAACCATCACTGTTCAAAACAACAAGTCAGAAACTCCTCTAAGTGGGTGACTGGGGCCTGGTCCCACTATACCACATGGGATCAGTAAAATGGCAGTACCTGGGGTTCGGCTGATTTTGCCCACATAAAAAGTGCTCGTCCCCATGTGTATTGGAGCGCAGCGCACCATTGCAAATAGTCATGGCAGCACTAGCAGAAAACTTAGGGGGTTATTCAATAAAAGTTCTTCGTTGAAATGGTGCTAATTTTTGCCCCAACCAATCAGATGTTAGCTTTCAAATGTTTAAATAAATCTGATTGGCTGGGCAAAATTAGCCCATTTTAAATAAGAAACTTTTATTGAATCTCCCTGTTAGATTCCACAAGGGCCAGTGAGTTTTCCAACTTGTCAATAGGCTTTTCCCATATACATAGAATATCCTTATCGGGGAATGATCAGTCCATAAATTATATGTATGTATGTATAATTTTATTTATAAAGCGACACTTTTATTATGTACATTGTACATTTAATACAGAGTTACAAACAAGGGGATAAGTGCAAGCCATTATACGACTAAGAGAAAAATTAAATTAAATACAATTTCATCATCGGTTAAGAAAGCACATATATTAGGAATGAGATCCCTGCCTTACAATCTAAGTGGGGGGGGGGGAAACACAACATACAGATACAAGTGGGGGGATGTGTACAAAGTGTCTTAAAAATATATATTATATTATATATATATATATATATATATATTAATTATAGAATTAATCTGTGCATGTATGACTGCCTATGTTATCCAAACATGAATTGGCTGAGGAGCCAAACAATTAAGTTGTTTACTGTTGGATCTGATATTCAATCATTATTATATTCTCATTATAACAGGGACAAGGCCCGAAGACAAGTTTCTCACTATCAGCTTCCCATCTAATAGGCATTTTCAATAGGCATTTGTGTGGCCAAACCACTTTAATCATGGAACATAGGATGTCAGTTACCAAAGACCTGAGGCTTGACAAGCAAACCTTGCCCCTGGCCATAGAGTCCATAGAATGTAACAAGATTTACTTGTGGAATCAGCTAAGGTCAATACAGCACCAAGCAAAGAATCCAGTTCTGCAGACACAAAATGGAAACGCTTCCACAACACTGGTGACACATGGTAATGATAAGAAAGACAGGCGCTAACTGGGAGATCATTAAAGTTTCTAGGTTTAGAGTTTTAGTGAAACTATTTTTTAGAAAACTAAATAAAAGCATAAAAAGGAAATAGTAAAAAATCCATAGTCTAAATTCTGTACACCAATGCGATCGCGGGGGTTGACCTGAGAAGCACGATATGGAATGAACAGTCCGTTTGGCCCGACAATCCGTTTATTCGTGCGAGTGTTGCGGCGCTTGCACACTCTTAGGGCCTTGAGATGTGCCCTCTTGTTTCTGTGCCCTAGGAATGCGCATTACCAGTACGGTTGTTAAAGCACAACCAGATGCGAACGCCAAATGGACACAATCGGAACGCAATAGTGTGAACGGTACTATTGAATTCTAATGTGTCTCTTGCGTTTTTATAAAAACGTCCATTAAAAAAACGCACACAAAACCGACCTAGTGTGAACGAGCCTTGGAGTGTGATTTTTTACTACCGAATACGAGAATCGTCATGTAAAAGAGCAGCCAATAAACATCCTTAACGATAATTGTATGAGTTGTCGTCGTTGATATCACTTAAGGCCTCTTAAGCTGGGTACACACAGAACGATAAAGCCCCGATACAGTCTTATAGAGGAGTCTAGCGCGGCCGATGGAAAACACACAGTCCAAGCAGATCTTGTTGTCATCTTTCGAAATCTGTACTGTGGTACCTAGATTTTACACACGGTACGGGCGGAATAAACCAGGAGGCCCAATGTCTTTCTCATATGACAGATACAGACCCCCCCAGTGGGGGCCCAGTATATCTTCTAGTTGCCACTGAGTGTATATTCTGGTTTGTTCTTTCCCCCGTACAGGCTTGCTATTGTGTGCGTGACGACGACAACCAAATCAGACAGAGGAAATCTCATACCTTCCTTTGTCAAATCAAAGATCCTCTACACTCTGGAAAGATCCACCTTATATTGCTTGAGTCAATGACAGCCCTTAGCCTTTAAAGGTGGCAGCAATTCCATCCAGCCAACTTTCCTCCATAACTACATTACATTCACTAAGATACCACCCTTTCCCTTCCAGCCCGCCTCCTTATAGCCTATGACCTGGAACCTACTGCGAGAGTCTTGCGGCACCTCCTTTAAAAGTGTAGAGGTATTTATTTAGAGCTGTGCAACACAAGTACCGGTGGGCCCTGGGCGCAGTAACAATCATACTGTACCGTACTGTAGTATAGTTGAATTTATAAGCCACCACCCAGATACAATAAAGTCCGCAACGGGGCGATAATGCAATGATCGTTCAGTACTAATATACTAATATTAATATAAATAGAAAGTCTAGAGCTAGCCACCAAGAGGAACAGTTGGTCCCACTGTTCCCCCATAAGCCTTACATCTAGTTACGGGGGTTTAGGTGGTGTTTATTTCGCCCACCGGTAACACACAATACTGTGCTGTTACAGGCAGATAGAAGGTAGATTCTTTATCATATATATACCATACGATACCATATACTGTGTGGTTAACCAGATAGGTAGGAGTAAGGTAGATGTCTTTATAGATTCACTACCATACTTGCCAATATAAGCGTTATGATAGATTACAGTATTATCCATATACTGTTGCTGGTTACCAGAAGTAGGATGTAAGGCTAGATTTTCATCATATAAATATAAATACCTACTACTGTCTTGTGTACCCGGAAGGTAAGGATTGTAAGGGTAGATTTATAGCATATTAAATGATAGATCACTCACTATACTGTGCGCTGTGTTACCGAGAGGGAGGATTTTGTAAGGGTAAGATTCTATCTATAATAGATTATTAGATACATATATGTGCTGGTTCACACGACTAGGTAGGATCTGTAGCGGTAAGATTTACTCATATAGCTGATATAAGATACCATACTACTGGTGGTTACCGGGATAGGTAGGCCTGTGGGTAGATTTACACATATATAGAATTATACGCATACTCCCATTCCCCACTCTTGTGTGCGTTACCGGATGGTTTAGATCCTTGTAATGGGTAATTGATATATAGTATAGATCATATTGTCGGTTACCGAATCTAGTGGTACCGACAGTGTAGAGTACGGGTTAGATTGATCATATATCATGCTATATAGATACCATACCTGACTGTGCCCTGTTACCGGATAGGGAGGATGTCGAGGTATACTTATCAAGTCCATATAGATATATAGATTACCAATACTGTGCTGGTTTAACCGGATTAGGCTAGGATGTGAGGTCGATTCTATCATAATAGACTACTAATAGATCAAATGGCTGTTCATAGGTTGTACAGGGTATGTTTTATAGGCGCCGTGTCAGATAGCTTCCAGTCAACTGTTAGACTGACCATAGTTTAAAACCCCTAAGTTGCAGGTTAACGAGGTTAGGATGTAAGATGTTATCCAAGATTACATCTATATAGATACCATATACTGTGTGGTTACGGATAGGTAGGGATGTAAGGGTAGATTTATTCATATACCTAGAAGACATACCTATACTCGTCGGGTTACGATAGGTAGGATGTAAGGTAGATTTATCTATATTAGGATATATATTCCCCTTGATACCATATACTGTCTGTGTTACCTGGATATGTAGGATGTAAGGTTAGATTTTATCCAGATTAATTATAGATACCATATACCACTGTGGGCTGGTTACACGGTTAGGTAGGATGTAAGGGTAGACCTTCATTTCATATATAAGATCATTTAAGAACACTCTCATACTACTGGTGGTTACGGATAGGTCTTAGGAATTTCGTAGATTTCTTTCGTACGACTACGACTGAAGTAGTTCTTGTATCCACCATATACTTGCTGTTACCAGATAGGTAGGATGTACGGTGATTCTACATATATAGATATATAGATACCACCCCTATATGTGCCTGCTGGTTTACCAGATTAGGTAGAATCCGTAGGCATACTTCCACTCATCAGATATAGATATTAGATAATGTATCCTATACTGTGGCTGGTTACCAGATAGGTCAGGAGTGCCTAATGGGCACAATTTATCCATATATGATATATAGATACATTATACTGTCTGTGCTACCAGATGGTAGGATGTTAAGGGTAATTTATTCTATCATTAGGATCTATTAGATATCATATTATCTTGTTTGGTTTACCGCATAGGTTGGATGTAAGGTCAGATTTATCTATATAGATATTACGATACCACCATATACTGTGCTTGGTTACACCAGATAGGTAGGAGTTTAAGGTTAGATATATCATATATAGATATTTTATAGATTACCATTTATACTGTGCTGTTACCTAGTGGTAGATGTATAGGGCCCACGATATATCCTATTCATATAGATATATAGATTACCTATATACTGTTGCTGGTTACCCACATAGGTAGGAGTGTTAATGGGTAGACCTATATCACTATATAGATACTATAGATCACCATATATGTGCTGGTTCCCAAATCGGCCCGCGTCAGAGCTTCAGATAACTTTCATATATACCGATATATATGCATACCATACATACTGTTGCTGGTGTACAGATAGGTGAGATTGTAAGGTAGATTAGTCATATATAGATAGATAGATAACCATATACTTGTTGTTGCCTTACCAGATAGGTAGGATCTGCTAAGGGCTGTAAGATTTATCTATATAGACATATATAGTACATATAACTGTGCTGGTACCAGATACGGTAGGATGCTTAAGGGTAGCCCTACGACCCCCCTTTATTATCTATTGAGATATAGTCAGCCACGAACCCCATACCTATGTGCCCTGGTTACCGCCATATGGTCTGACATGTAAGCGGTAGATTTATAACTATATAGATATATGATAGGCCAGCCTGCTGCTTGCTGCGTTACATTTGATAAGGACGGATGTCCCATCCTTGACCAAGTCCCGGTATTTGATGTTATCACCCCCTAATAGACCCCGACCCCTACCTGCAGATTACCTTACCTATGCCCTGTGCTCGGTTACCGGCATCCCAGGTAGGCCTTTGTCAAGGGTAGATTTTATATATATTCCCCACGATTCATATAGATACCATATAGGTGCTGGTACGGATAGGTAGGATGTAAGGGTAGATTTATCATATATATAGAGATATAGATACAATACCCTACTGTGTGGTTGAACCCAGATCCGGTAGGATGTAAGCGTAGATTATCAGCTATAGATCAATAGATCCCATACTATTTCTTATGCTGCCGTTACCAGATAGGTAGTATGTGAGCGGCCTTTAGATCTAGACCTTTTATCTTACTATCAGCTCATCTAGACCCACCTATACCTACTGTGCTCTGGTTACAGTTTAGGTAGGAGAAGGTAGATTTCTACTATATACGATTATATCTCCAAGAGACCCTATACTGCGCGCTGGGTACCAGATAGGCCTACGGAGGTAAGGCTTACGATGTAGTTCATATTCTAGAACCACCCTATACTGTGCGTTACCATGTCTAAGGTAGCGATGTTTCAGGTTCGAGCTTACTCATACTATAGCCTCATACTACGATCCATAATTATCTGTTGCTGGTTACACCAGCCATATGGTCAGGATGTTAAGGGTTAGATTTATCATTCATACTTTGATAATTAGCACCTCGTCGCGTGGTACCAGATAGGGAGGGTTGCCGGCTAAGGGCTTAGAGTTGTTATCTTATAAGATCTAGATATCATAGACCTGTGCTGGTTACCCGGATAGGTCAGGGATGTAGACGTCGAAGGGCACGCATTTATCATATATATGACTATATAGATACCACTATACCTGTGCTGGTTCCGGATAAGGTTAGTACTCATTTGAAGGCTAGAGTTATCATATCTTCGGAATATACGTTACCATATACTGTGCGGGTTACAGGATCCGGTAGGATTAAGGACTAAGCCCATGTATCCTCATATAGATATCAGAACCCACTCCCATTACGGTGCTGGTTACGGATAGTGTAGGATGTCTATAGGAAGAGTTCATACTATAGCAGATATAGACTACCATCAGCACTGTCGCGGGTTTACCGGCCATTGGTAGTCATGTAAGGCTAGATTTACCACGATATAGATATATACTACCATACCCCATTCCCTATCCACCCTGTGATGCCGTACCATAGGCTATGATTCCTAAGGTGTTAGATTCTATCATATATAACGACTATATGATTACCACTTCTGTGCATGGTTACACAGATGGGTAGGACCTCCTTCTCGGAGTATTGTACATGGCCCTGTAGATTTATCATATATAGTTATACTTATTTAGATCACATTTTATACTGGTGCTGGTTATTCCTCGCAATCACGGCGATGCCCCAAGGGTTAGCATTTATCATATACTTATTGGAATATTAGATACAATTCTCACTCTTATTACGGGTGGTTACGGGATAGGTAGGACCCTGTAAAGGATTACGCACGTTATTCATATATACGAACTATAAGATCACCCATTTCTTATACTGTGCTGGCTTGCGTTAGACACACATTACGGCTTTCGGACTCCACCCGCCTCTTGTGGGGTAGCGCTGAATATTTATAGAACTCTACCCGCTACCTCATATACTGTGTGGTACCATTTGATACCGGTTGAGGATGTAAGGAACAGCAATACAGCCTCATAGTGGGGTGTAGAGAGTTGTAGTTCATATGGAACAGCAAATGAATGGAATCTGTAATAATTCAGGGATTTACAGCCAAGACAAGCCTTGATAGTGGGGTGCAGAGAGATGTAGAACATCTGGAACAGCAAATTAATGGATTCTGTAATAATAATAATTCAGGGATTTACAGCAATACACCCTGATAGTGAGGTGCAGGGAGCTGTAGTTCATCAACAACTAATATGTAGGGTATGCTAGTAACTCAAGTTGGCTTCACATGGTAGATATTTAGCAAATCTGTTGGGACAGAAAATATCCATTGGATCCTTTTCGTCTCCTGTTATGTAAAGTAGATCGGAAAGTGCAGTGGTAAGCGCAGGATTATCATCACAGCCAATGCAATTATCACCTTTATTTTTGTTATAAAGTACATTCATTTAAGCTGGATACACCTGCACATTTTTTGGCCCAACCGACAGATATTTCTGTGTATCTGACAGTCGCAACAAACAATCTGAGGTGAGCGGCGGCAATCGATGTCCCTCGTGGTTTTTATGGATCAGATGAACCACCATCAGACATGTCAGTAAATCACCACCGATCATAAGGTCCATAGGAGACATTCACCACAACCGACAGTACTTTGCCCCGGTCAAGTGCTTGTTATCAGGATGAAAGTTCTGTTTTACTGAGAAATCCACATTTGCACCTTCATTATCATTAGTGTCTTTCAAAGGCAGAGCTGTGACACGGACGGTGGATCTGACAAGATTTAAAGAATATTGTCTCTATTGGGACCTATCGGGCAAGATGGAAATTTCCTTTACTGGCTCCCTTTACTACAATAGAGAGAGCTGATATGTTGATACAGACCTCTGTCAATCACAGGGCAGACTGGATCCATTTTTGAAACAAAAAAATGCTACTTCTCATTCACAGCTCAATGTAACAATCTATATAACAGTCTATATAACAATCTATGTAACAATCTATATAACAGTCTATATAACAGTCTATGTAACAATCTATATAACAGTCTATATAACAATCTATGTAACAAACTATATAACAGTCTATATAACAATCTATATAACAATCTATGTAACAATCTATATAACAATCTATGTAACAATCTATGTAACAATTTATGTAACAATTTATATAAAAATCTATGTAACAATCTATATAACAATCTATGTAACAATCTATATAACAATCTATGTAACAATCTATGTAATAGTCTATATAACAATCTATATAATAATCTATGTAACAATCTATATAACAGTCTATATAACAGTCTATGTAACAATCTATGTAATAGTCTATATAACAATCTATATAACAATCTATGTAACAATCTATGTAATAGTCTATATAACAATCTATATAACAATCTATATAACAGTCTATATAACAGTCTATATAACAATCTATATAACAATCTATATAACAGTCTATATAACAATCTATATAACAATCTATATAACAGTCTATGTAACAGTCTATATAACATATCTAATAACAATCTATTGTAACAGTCTATATAACAATCTATGTAACAGTCTATATAACAATCTATGTAACAGTCTATATAACAATCTATATAACAGTCTATGTAACAGTCTAATAACAATCTATGTAACAATCAATGTAACGGTCTATATAACAGCCTATATACACAAGTATATAAACAATCTATGTAATAGTCTATATAACAATCTATATAACAATCTATATAACAATCTATGTAATAGTCTATATAACAGTCTATATAACAATCTATATAACAATTTATGTAATAGTCTATATAACAATCTATATAACAATCTAAATAACAATCTATATAACAGTCTATGTAACAGTCTATATAACAATCTATTTAACAGTCTATCTAACAATCTATATAACAATCTATATAACAGTCTATGTAACAGTCTATATAACAGTCTATATAACAATCTATATAACAGTCTGTGTAACCATGTGTAAGACCATGTAACAGTCTATAGTAGTGTGTCTCAACTTTTTTATCTGTGGGTGACCCTTGAAACAATTTTTGTGTCTCGGTGAACCCCCTTTATAAATGATTATATATTAGTTTTCCTTTTTTTTTTCCTCATGAAAATACATAATTTATACAAAAAGAAATGATAGATCTATAAATATATCTATTTTTAAAAAAATGCTTTAAAATTCACAGAGGGGAAAGGGATCTATGCCATCGTTTCTTAACCTTTTATCTTTATGGAACACTTGAGAATATGTTAATATCTCAGGGAACCCTTACATAAAAATATTATTACTTATTTTTATCAATAAACCAAACACATAATTCATACAAATACAGAACATTGATAAATGTATAGAAAAATATATCTGTATTCATCACAATGCTGGATCCATACAGTTTCTGCCACAATCTCTTGAAGACCCCCATGCAACCTCTCAGGGAATCCTAGGGGTCCCTAGACCCCTGGTTAAGAAATGCTGGTCTATAGGCACCAGGAGAAGTAAAACAGCAGACTGCACTGAGCAGGTAGAAAGGGGGGTCCCAGGCACCAGTAACCCCCCCCCCCAACACACCCCTGAAGTGCATGCGATAGTAAAGAGCGATTGTTATTATTATTAATCATATTGTGGATATATATAGCAACATCTTCTGTGGCGCTTTACAAATACATGTATACATTCACATCAGGCCCTGCCCCGAAGATCTTACAACCGAAGCACATTTATTTGACACATACAACCTATCAGTATGTCTTTATGATTGTGGGGGGAATTCCAAATATCCTGCTATGGATTTGCAGCAGGCCAATGCTAATTGTCACCTTTACTGAACACATATGAAATATACATGCTGCAAGTATTGTTTATTAAATACACGCTGTATGGCTACCCCAAAACCAATGCACCCTGCATCATGCTTGTTATGTAATGCCAGCTATACTCAGTGGCAAAGCAATCGGGACTGTAGGTTTTCTGACCAGAAAATTTGAAATTACACACAATTTCCCTAAAATGTATTAAGTGAGCACAATGATTCCAGGTCTTATTAGAGGGGAACAAGTGACCAAAACACTTAAAGTGCAAGTCCAGCCCCAAAATGAAGGTAAATAACCCCCCAAAACCCTAAATGGTAATAGTTTGAAATGTGAAATATATAAGTCTAACCTGAAATCCTGCACAATGTCCTGTTGTCCCTGTTTCTGCTTCCTGGATCTTCCAGTTAGTAACTGTCAGTTATGGATTTGACAGTTGATATCACAGCCAATAACTGAATGCTAATCCCTATCTGCTAGGCATCCAGCAGCATAGCAGGCATACAGTAATTCATGCATGCACAATCATGTGCGCTATAGAGAATTAGAACAGGAAGCAGTCAGAGATTTGAAGTTCTGCAGCGGTGGATCGCACGAAAGGTAAATATACTTACCTTCGGCCCTGGCTCCTGAGTTATTAATTGAAGAACTGGAAGTAAGGCATAGCTCCTTAACCTCCTGGGCTTCAATCAATACATTAAAGGAAAAGTTCACTTTGGGAGGGAACTGTCCTTTTAAACTGGACCCACCAAAACCTCAGTTATGTTTTTGGTTAGACTTTTGAAATATGATCCCAGCGTGACAGTCATGGCAAATGGCTGACGGCCATTACCGGACGAGCCTTCACTGCTGCTGCTCGTGAATGGAAGCAGCAGTAGAGAGTGATGGATTGTGGAGTTGTGAGTATAATTTCTCACACTAGAAGCATATTTCACAAGTTTAACCAAAAAGTGAGGTTTGGGGGGGGGGGGGGTCCTGCATAACATATTCATTTTTTTCCTAAGGAGTGTACATACCCTTTAATGGTAACATGACTTGTATGTATGTGTGTCTGTTTGCGTGTGTGTCTGTTGGAATGCGTGTGTGTGTATGCATATGTGTATGCATGTGTGTCTGTATGCATGGATTATTCATCCTGGGGCAGGGCTATAGGGGGTGGGTTCGGGTTCCCTTCCCATCCCTGAAATGAGTTTTGACAGGGTGGGATGTCTATATAACAGTCTATGCAACAGTCTATGTAACAGTCTATATAACAATCTATATAACAATCTATATAACAGTCTATGTAACAGTCTATGTAACAGTCTATATAACAATCTATATAACAATCTATGTAACAATCTATATCAGTCTATATACCAATCTATATAATAGTCTATATACCAATCTATATAACAGCCTATATAACAGTCTATATAACAATCTATGTAACAATCTATATAATAATCTATATAACAATCTATATAACAATCTATGTAACAGTCTATATAACAACCTATATAACAATCTATAACATTCTATATAACAGTCTATATAACAATCTATGTAACAATCTATATAACAGTCTATATAACAATCTATATAACAGTCTATATAACAATCTATGTAACAATCTATATAACAGTCTATATAACAATCTATGTAATAATCTATATAACAGTCTATATAACAATCTATAACATTCTATATAACAGTCTATATAACAATCTATGTAACAATCTATATAACAATCTATGTAACAATCTATATAACAGTCTATATAACATCTAAGTGTAAACGTTTCGGTACGTGAGCTGTACCTTCTTCAGACATCAATATTTTGATTGTCTGAAGAAGGTACAGCTCACTCCGAAACGTTACACTTTGGTGTACTCTGTGTATGCAACAATAAATAATACACGACATTTAAGACTGATGTGCATGGTGTTTATTCCTTTGCTGATTCACGACCTGCAACCAGGGTCTGCCATTCACTCAGCACGACCTTTACCTATATCCACATAGTGTGGTGCAGGATTACCTCTGTTGTTTGCTATATAACATATCTATTTAACAATCTATATAACAGTCTATATAACATCTATATAACAGTCTATATAACAATCTATGTAACATCTATAATAACAGTCTATTATAACAATCTATAACATCTATATAACAGTCTATAATACAATCTATTAACAACTATATAACAATCTATGTACCAATCTATATAACAGTCTATATAACAATCTATGTAACATTCTATATAACAGTCTATATACAATCTATGTACAATCTATATAACAGTCTATATAACAATCTATGTAACCTCTATATAACATCTATATAACAATCTATACATTCTATATAACAATCTATGTAACATCTATATAACATCTAATACATTATAACAATCTATATAACAGTCTATATAACAATCTATATAACAGTCTATATAACAATCTATGTAACAACCTATATAACAGTCTATATAACAATCTATAACATTCTATATAACAGTCTATATAACAATCTATGTAACAATCTATATAACAATCTATGTAACAATCTATATAACAGTCTATATAACAATCTATGTAACATCTATATAACAGTCTATATAACAATCTATGTAACAATCTATATAACAATCTATATAACAATCTATGTACAGTCATATAACAGTCTATATAAACAATCTATGTAACAGTCTTATAACAATCTATGTACATCTATATAACAATCTATTATAACATCTATTAACAATCTATATAACAATCTAGTAACAGTCTATATACAATCTATGTAACAATCTATATAATCTATATAAAACAATCTATAACATTCTATTAACAGTCTATAATAATCTATGTAACAATCTATATAACAGTCTATATAACAGTCTGTATAACAATCTATGTAACAATCTATGTAACAATCTATATAACAATCTATGTAACAGTCTATATAACAATCTATATAACAATCTATATAACAGTCTAATATGTAACAATCTATATAACAATCTATGTAACAGTCTATATAACAGTCTATATAACAATCTATATAACAGTCTATATAACAGTCTATACTACAACAGTCTATATAACAGTCTATATAACAGTCTATATAACAGTCTATATAACAATCTATGTAACAAACTATATAACAATCTATGTAACAAACTATATAACAATCTATATAACAGTCTATGTAACAATCTATATAACAGTCTATATAACAAACTATATTACAATCTATAACAATCTATGTAACAATCTATATAATAATCTATATAACAATCTATATAACAATCTGTGTAACAGCCTATATAACAATCTATATAAGTCTATATAACAATCTATATAACAATCTATGTAACAATCTGTATAATAAACTATATAACAATCTATGTAACAGTCTATATATAAGGGCTAATGCGCCCCTTACAGTGTAATATAAGGATATTACGCCACAGAGGAGTTCCCTGACCATATAGAAACACGAGGCCGTAGGCCAAGTGCTTTTATACAGGGAAGGGAACTCCGAGGTTGTGTAATGTCCTTATATTATAATGTGAAGGGGCGCATTATTTCTTATAATACATAAGTATTGGATTCCTTCACCCCATTCACATTTTAAATTCTAGCCTTGTCCCTATTTCCACCTTAAATCCCCCAAGCTACCTTCTGTAACTTAAACCCAGTAGAAAGGAACATCCTAGCCCAGCATCTATATGGTTAAACAAATCTTTGTGGAGGAGGAGAGAGACATTGGTTATGAAGTGACAGGAAGCAGCTCCAGCAGGTTCTGTTAGTGAAGTTAAACACAGCAAAAAATGCTGAGTCATTGTCCAGGCATGAACACTGAAATGGATGGAGTAGTGGGATATAAGAAATACAAGAAATGAGTCACTTAGTGACATAGCTGAGTGATTTTTATAAGGATATATACCACTGCAGCTCCCATTATAAAATACCACACTTATGTATTATAACAATCTATATAACAGTCTATATAACAATCTATATAACAGTCTATATAACAATCTATATAACAGTCTATATAACAATCTATATAAAAATCTATATAACAGTCTATATAACAATCTATATAACGGTCTATGTAACAATCTATATAATAATCTATATTACAATCTATATAACAATCTATATAACAGTCTATATAACAGTCTATATAACAGTCTATATAACAGTGTGACCGTGTAACAGTCTATAGCAGTGTGTCTCAACTTTTTTATCTGTGGGTGACCCTTGAAACAATTTTTGTGTCTCGGTGAACCCCTATATTAATGATTGTGATGGATTGTGGAGTTGTAAGTATAATTTCTCACACTAGAAGCATATTTCACAAGTTTAACCAAAATGTAAGTGAGGTTTGGGGGGGGGGGGGGGGTCCTGCATAACATATTCATTTTTTTCTAAGGAGTGTACATTCCCTTTAATGGTTACATGACTTGTATGTATGTGTGTCTGTCTGTCTGTTTGCGTGTGTGTCTGTTGGAATGCGTGTGTGTGTATGCATATGTGTATGCATGTGTGTCTGTATGCATATAGGGGGTGGGTGGGTGTGGGTTCCCTCCCTGAAATTAGTTTTGACAGGGTGGGATGTCTTTGATCAGGTTTTCTGATTAAAATTTTAAATCGGACAAAACAATTAAAAAAAAAAAAAAGAGCCAGAGTATGGCTAGCATTAGTGTATAATAAAAACAAACATCGAGGCACAGGACAGAGAGTACACCCAAATGGGCAGTGGTGCATACAATCTAAAACAAGTTATGGTAATAACAAAAGAAAAAAGGAATGCAGCACACACTTTATTTGCAAATATATATACACGCCCTTCATTAAATAGCAATGAATGCATTGGGGTATAACACAGGACACAAACAGCTTTAAAAAGATCTAGAGCAGTGAACAGAAAAGATCTTTGAGTAACGCTGAACGCGTTTTGCCCGGAGATAGGGTTTTCTCAACAGTGTGTATATGTATATATGGTTTTAAATATTTTTAAACTATTGTGTCCTGTCCTATACCCTAATGCGGTGATCCTCAAACTGCAGCTCTCCAGATGTTTGAAAACTACAAATCCCAGCATTCGTCAACTACAGAGGGAAGCCTAGGAATGCTGGGAGTTGTAGTTTTCAAACATCTGGAGAGCCATAGTTTGAGGATCCCTGCCCTATTGCAATTATTGCTATTTAATAAAACGTGTGTATATTTTTGCATATATAGTGTGTGTTGCATTCCTTTTTTTTTTTTTGTTATTACCATGGCTAGCATTCGTGATCAGTCTTGCCTCTTGCCAAATCATTAAGCAATATTGGTCAATTTCCCCCCCCCCCCCCCACAAGAGCTACAGTGGAACCCCCGGTGGGCCGACAGCCCATTCAAACTAAAAAAAATTAAATACAGAGCAAAAGGACTGGTAGGAAATGCAATTTAATAAACAGTAGGAGTCAGTAGGAGTGCGGTACGGATGTAAATGGGTGATAATAGAGATATGAAATGTTAGGTGGGCTCTTAAACTCTTCTTGGTGGGCCCCTGGTCTTAGATTTACTGGTGGGCCTCAACAGTCCAGTCCGACACTGCCTACAAGGGGAGGTCTCCCAATTTTTCCTACCCCCTCTCCATTAAACAGGGCAGATATTAGCCAAGCAGCCTGTCTGTACAGACATCATTATGAACACTGTTGTTGGAAACGTTAACAAATGATTGTTTCCAATGACAATCATCTCATGTGTATACGCAGCTTTACACCGTGGGATCCTGGGAATGACATTCGCATAAAGAGTTTGTTGTTTTCCAGTCATTGCTCTGACCCCAATTTCCATCCTTTGCCTCAGATGTGTGCACCAGATCAAACAGTATCTGCTATCATACAGAGCAGTTAGCTCATATTGGGGCTCAGATCTCACTCTGTCTCAACCAGACCAGCATGTATAATAGGATCCTATTTATTGGAAAATACCGATATCCGTCCTGTGCTCCTTATTTTACTGCCACAACATAAAATATAATGGTGCAGACATAATGTAACCATCACTGTTCAAACAACAAAGTCAGAAAACTCCTCTACAGTGGGTGACTGGGGCCTGGTCCCACTATACCACATGGGATCAGTAAAATGGCAGTACCTGGGGTTCGGCTGATTTTGCCCACATAAAAAGTGCTAGTCCCCATGTGTATTGGAGCGCAGCGCACATTGCAAATAGTGCATGGCAGCACATAGCAGAAACACTTAGGGGGTTATTCAATAAAAGTTCTTATCGTTGTAAATGGTGCTAATTTTGCCCCAACCAATCAGATGTTAGCTTTCAAATGTTAAATAAGATCTGATTGGCTGGGGCAAAATTAGCACCATTTTAAATAAGAACTTTTATTGAATCTCCCTGTTAGATTCCACAAGGGCACAGTGAGTTTTCCAACTTGTCAATAGGCTTTTCCCCCATATACATAGAATATCCTTATCTGGGAATGATCAGTCCATATAATTATATATGTATGTATGTATAATTTTATTTATAAAGCGACACTTTATATTATGTACATCTGTACATTATAAATACAGAGTATACAAACAAGGGGATAAGTGCAAGCCATTATACAGATAGAGAAAAATTAAATTAAATACAATTTCATACATCGGTTAAGAAAGCACATATATTAGGAATGAGATCCCTGCCTTACAATCTAAGTGGGGGGGGGGGGGGAAACACAACATACAGATACAAGTGGGGGGATGTGTACAAAGTGCTTAAAATATATATTATATTATATATATATATATATATATATATTAATTATAGAATTAATCTGTGCATGTATGACTGCCTATTGTAATCCAAACAATGAATTGGCTTGAAGGAGCCAACACATATTTAACTGTTGTTTATCTGTTGGCATCTTGATTATTATCATTATATATTATAAAGGGAAGCAAGTTTCACTATCAGCTTCCCATTTTCTAATAGGCATTTTCTAATAGGCATTCGTGTGGCCAGAACCTTTTAATCAATGGAAACTGGAATGTCAGTTACAAAGACCTGAGGCTTTGACAAGCAAACCTTGCCCCTGGCCATAGAGTCCATAGAATGTAACAGATTTACTTGGAATCCAGCTAAGGTCAATACAGTCACCAAGCAAAGAATCCAGTTCTGCAAGACACAAAATGGAAACGTTCCACAACACTGTGTGACAATGGTAATGATAAGAAAGACAGGCGCTACATGGGAGATATTAAAGTTTCTAGGTTTAGAGTTTTAAGTGAAACATTATTTTTAGAAACTAATAAAAGCATAAAAAGTAAATAGTAAAAAATCCATAGTCTAAATTCTCGTACACACATGCGATCGCGGGGTTGACCTGAGAAGCACGATATGTAATGAACCTCCGTTTGGCCCGACAATCGTTTATTGTGCGAGTGTTCGTGCGCTTGCACAATCATTTAGGGCCTTAGGGCACTGCATGTGTTTCTGTCCCTAGGAATGCTGCATACAGTACGGTTTTAAAGCACAACAGACTGGAACGCAAATGGACACAATCGGAACGCAATAGTGTGAACGGTACTATTGAATTCTATGTGTCCTTGCGTTTTTAAAAAACGTCCATTAAAAAACGCACCAAAACCGGACCTAGTGTGAACGAGCCCTTGGACTGTGGATTTTTTACTACCGAATACGAGAATCGCTCATGTAAAAGAGCAGCCAATAAACATCATTAACGATAATTGCTATTGAGTTGTCGTCTGATAATCAGCTTAAGGCCTCTTAAGCTGGGTACACACAGTAACGATAAAGCCCCGATACAGTCCTTATAGAGGAGTCTAGCGCGGCCGATGGAAACACACAGTCCCAAGCAGATCTTGTCTGTCATCTTTCAGAAATCTGTACTGTGTGTACCTAGCTTTACACACGGACGGGCGGAATAACCAGGGAGGCCCCAATGTCTTCTCTATGACAGATACAGACCCCCCCAGTGGGGGCCCAGTATCTTCTAGTTGCATCACTGTGTATGATATCTGGTTTTCTTCCAGTAAGGCTGTATTGTTAGTGGAGACTGACAACCAAATCAGACAGAGAAAATCATACCTTTTGGTCTCAAAAATATCCTCTACTTGGAAGATCACTAATATTGCTGTGAGTATGAATGCCTTTAGCCTTAAAGGGCAAGTTCCACCCTCCAAACTAACATTACATTCATGATAAACACCCTTTCCCCTCCAAGCCCGCAATATGCATAATTACTGGAACCTACTGGAGAGGTTGCAGCCTCCTTTAAAAGTGTGAGAGGTATTTTATGAGCTTGCACACAAGTAGGTGGCTGGGGAGTAACAATCATATGTAGGTATGTATGTATAGTTTATTTATAAAGCACCACAAGATACAATAAAGTCATACAAGGGGGATAAATGCATAGATAGTTCAGTACATAAATATATAAATTATATAAATAGAAGTGCTAGAGCTTAGCCACAAGAGGAAATGAGGTCCCTGCCCCATAGAGCTTACAATCTAGTTAGGTGGGTTAGGTGGTTTATTTGCAGTACCAGCACATATACTGTGCTGTTACCAGGATGAAAGGCTAGATTCTTCATATATAGATATATAGATACCATATACTGTGCTGGTTACCAGATAGGTAGGATGTAAGGGTAGATTTATCATATATAGATATATAGATACCATATACTGTGCTGGTTACCAGATAGGTAGGATGTAAGGATAGATTTATCATATATAGATATATAGATACCATATACTGTGCTGGTTACCGGATAGGTAGGATGTAAGGGTAGATTTATCATATATAGATATATAGATATCATATACTGTGCTGGTTACCGGATAGGTAGGATGTAAGGGTAGATTTATCATATATAGATATATAGATACCATATACTGTGCTGGGTTACAGAGAGGTTAGGATGTAAGGGTAGATTTATCAATATAGATATATAGATACCATATACTGTGCTGGTTACCGATAGGTAGGATGTAAGGGTAGATTTATCAATATATAGATACCATATACATGTGCTGGTTACCGGATAGGTAGGATGTAAGGGTAGATTATCAAATATAGATATATAGATACCTATACTGTGCTGGTTACCGGATAGGTAGGATGTAAGGGTAGTTATTCATATATAGATATATAGATACCATATACTGTGCTGGTTACCGATAGGTGGATGTAAGGGTAGATTTATCATATAGATATATAGATACCATATACTGTGCTGGTTACCGGATAGGTAGGATGTAAGGGTAGATTTATCATATATAGATATATAGAACCATATACTGTGCTGGTTACCAGATATAGGATGTAAGGGTAGATTTTCAATATAGATATATAGATACATATACTTGTGCTGGTTACCAGATAGGTAGATGTAAGGGTTGATCTATATATAGATATATAGAATACCATATACTGTGCTGGTTACCAGATAGGTAGGATGTAAGGGTAGATTTATCATATATAGATATATAGATACCATATACTGTGCTGGTTACCAGATAGGTAGGATGTAAGGGTAGATTTATCATATATAGATATATAGATACATATACTGTGTGGTTACAGATAGGTAGGATGTAAGGGTAGATTATTCATATATGATATATAGATACCATATACTGTGCTGGTTACCAGTAGGTAGGGATGAAGGGTAGTAGATAGATTTATCATATATAGATATATAGATACCATATACTGTGCTGGTTACCACATAGGTAGGATGTAAGGGTAGATTTTTCCTATATAGTATATAGAACACCATATACGTGCTGTTACCGGATAGGTAGGATGTAAGGGTAGATTATCATATATAGATATATAGATACCATAATACTGTGCTGGTTTACCAGATAGGAGATGTAAGGGTTAGATTTATCATATATAGATATATAGATACCATATACGTGCGGTCTACCATAGGTAAGATGAAAACAATATAATAGTAGAAATTAATAACTCAAAACGAAAGATAAAGAAGATATATAGAACAAATCCATATACGTGCACACGTAAAGGGATAACGGGCCGAGATAAGTAGATACCAGGCACCAGATAGTGTGGATGTAAGGCTAGATTTTTATCATATATAGATATATAGATACCATATACTGTGCTGGTTACCAGATAGGTAGGATGTAAGGTAATTTATCATATATAGATATATAATATCAATACTGTGCTGGTTACCAGATAGGTAGGATGTAGGGTAGATTTATCATATATAATATATAGATACCATATACTGTGCTGGTTACCAGATAGGTAGGATGTAAGGGTAGATTATATATATTAGATATATAGATACCATACTGTGCTGGTTACCAGATAGGTAGGATGTAAGGTAGATTATCATATATAGATATATAATACCATATACTGTGCTGGTTACCAGATAGTAGGATGTAGGTAGATTTATCATATAGATATTATAGAATACCATATACTTTGCTGGTTACCAGATAGGTAGGATGTAAGGGTAGATTATCATATAGATATATAGATACCCATATACTGTGCTGGTTACCAATAGGTAGGATGTATATAATTTATATATAATAGATTAAGATACCATATACTTCTGGTTACCAGATAGGTAGGATGTAGGGTAATTTATCATATATAGATTATAGATACCATATACTGTGCTTGGTACCAAGATAGTAGGATGTAAGGGTAGATTTATCATATAGTAGATTATAGATAACCATATACTGTGCTGGTTACCAGATAGGTAGATGTAAGGGTAGATTTATCATAATATATATATAGATACCATATCTGCTGGTTACCAGATAGTAGGAGGATGTAGGGTAGATTTATCATATATAGATTAAATACCATATACTGTGCTGGTTACCGATAGGTAGGATGTAAGGGTAGATTTATCATATATAGATATATAGATACCATATACTGTGCTGGTTACCGATAGGTAGGATGTAAGGGTAATTTATCATATATAGATATATAGATACCATATACTGTGCTGGTTACCAGATAGGTAGGATGTAAGGGTAATTTTTCATATATGATATATAGATACCTATTATGCTGGTTACCAGATAGGTAGATGTGAAGGTAGATTTCATATATAGATATTATAGATACCATATACTGTGCTGGTTACCAGATAGTAGGATGTAAGGTAGATTTATCATATTAGATATATGATACCATATACTGTGCTGGTTACCAGAATAGGTAGGATGTAAGATGTAGATTTATATCATATATAGATATACCATATACTGTCTGGTTACCAGATAGGTAGGATGTAGGTAGATTTATCATATTATATAATAGTCCATATACTGTGCTGGTTACCAGATAGGTAGGATGTAGGGTAATTTATCATATAAGATATCATATAACTGTGCTGGTTACCAGATAGGTAGGATGTAGGGTAGATTTATCATATATAGATATATAGATACCATATACGTGCTGGTTAACGGATAGGTAGGATGTAAGGGTAGATTTATCATATATAGATATATAGATACCATATACTGTGCTGGTTACCGGATAGTAGGATGTAAGTAGATTTATCATATTAGATATATAGATACCATATACTGTGCTGGTTACCAGATAGGTAGGATGTAAGGTAATTTATCATATATAGATATATAGATACCATATACTGTGTCTGGTTACCGATAGGTAGGATGTAAGGGTAGATTTATCATATATAGATATATAGATACCATATACTGTGCTGGTTACCGAGATAGGTAGAAGTAAGGTAGATTTATCATATATAGATATATAGATCCATATACTGTGGCTGGTTACCAGATAGGTATGATGTAAGGGTAGATTTATCATATCATATATGATTATAGATACCATATACTGTGCTGGTTACCAGATGGTAGGATGTAAGGTAGATTTACATATATAGATATATAGATACCATAACGTGGCTGGTTACCAATAGGTAGGATGTAAGGGAGATTTATCATATATAGATATATAGATACCATATACTGTGCTGGTTACCGGATAGGTAGGATGTAAGAGTAGATTTATCATATATAGATATATAGATACCATATATCTGTGCGGGTACCATAGGTAGGAATGTAGGGTAGATTTATCATATTAGATATATAGATACCATATACTGTGCTGGTTACCAGATAGGTAGGATGTAAGGTAGATTTATCATATTAGATATATAGATACCATATACTGTGCTGGTTACCAGATAGGTAGGATGTAATGGTATAAGATTTATCATTATAGATATATATATACCATATACTGTGCTGGTTACCAGATAGGTAGGATGTAAGGGTAGATTTTATCATATATAGATATATATACCAATACTGTGCTGGTTACCAGATGGTATGGATGTAGAGGTAGATTTATCATATATATATTAGATACCTATACTGTGCTGGTTACCAGAGAGTAGGATGTAGGGAGATTTATCATATATAGATATATAGATACCATATACTGTGCTGGTTACCAGATAGGTAGGATGTAAGCGTAGATTATCATATATAGATTATAGATCCCATTACTTGTGCTGGTTACCAGATAGGTAGGATGTAAGGGTAGATTTATCATATATAAGATATAAGATACCATATACTGTGCTGGTTACCAGATAGGTAGGATGTAAGGGTAGATTTATCATATATAGATATATAGATACCATATACTGTGCTGGTTACCAGATAGGTAGGATGTAAGGCTAGATTTATAATATATAGTATATAGATACCATATACTGTGCTGGTTACCAGATAGGTAGGATGTAAGGGTAGATTTATCATATATAGTATATAGATACCATATACTGTGCTGGTTACCAGATAGGTAGGATGTAAGGGTATTTATCATATATATGATACCCATATACTGTGCGGTTACCAGATAGGTAGGATGTAAGGGTAGATTTTATCATATATAGATAATAGATCCATATACTGTGCTGGTTACCAGATAGGTAGGATGTAAGGGTAGATTTATCATATATAGATATATAGATACCATATACTGTGCTGGTTACCAGAAGGTAGGATGTAAGGGTAGATTTATCATATATAGATTATATAGATACCATATACTGTGCTGGTTACCGATAGGTAGGATGTAAGGGTAGATTTATCATATATAGATAATAGATACCATATACTGTGCGGGGTTACCAGATAGGTAGGATGTAAGGGTAGATTATCATATATAGATATATAGATACCATATACTGTGCTGGTTACCAGATAGGTAGGATGTAAGGGTAGATTATCATATATGATATATATATACCATATACTGTGCTGGTTACCAATAGGTAGGATGTAAGGGTAGATTTATCATATATAGATATATAGATACCATATACTGTGCTGGTTACCGGAATAGGTAGGTGTAAGGGTAGATTTATCATATATAGATTATATAGATACCATATCTGTGCTGGTTTACCCGATAGGTGGATGTAAGGGTAGATTATCATATATAGATATACATACATATACTGTGCTGGTTACCAGATAGGTAGGATGTAAGGTAGATTTATCATATATAGAGATATATAGATACCCATAACTAGTGCTGGTTACCAGATAGGTGGATGTAAGGGTAGATTTATCATATATAGATATATAGATACCATATACTTTGCTGGTTACTGGATAGGTAGGATGTAAGGGTAGATTTATCATATATAGATATATAGATATCATATACTGTGCTGGTTACCAGATATGTAGGATGTAAGGGTAGATTTATCATATATAGATACCATATACTGTGCTGGTTACCAGAACTAGGTAGGAGTAAGCTAGATTTTATCATATATAAGATTATAGATACCATATACTGTGCTGGTTACCAGATAGGTAGGATGTAAGGCTAGATTTACATATATAGATATATAGATACCATATACTGTGCTGGTTACCAGATAGGTAGGATGTAAGGCTAGATTTATCATATATAGATAATAGATACCATATACTGTGCTGGTTACAGATAGGTAGGATGTAGGCTAGATTTATCATATATAGATATATAGATACCATATACTGTGCTGTTACCAGATAGGTAGGATGTAAGGGTAGATTTATCATATATAGATATAAGATATCATACTGTGCGGTTACCATATGGTAGATGTAAGCTAATTTATCATATATAGATATATAGATACATATACTGCGCTGGTTACCAGATAGGTAGGATGTAAGCTAGATTTATCATATATAGATATATATACTATCGCTGGTTACCAGATAGGTAGGATGTAAGGATAATTTATCATATATAGATATATAGATATCATATACTGCGCTGGTTACCAGATAGGTAGGATGTAAGGTATGATTTATCATATATAGATATATAGATACCATATACTGCGCTGGTTACCGGATAGGTAGGATGTAAGTGTAGATTGTATATATAGATATATAGATACCATATCTGTGCTGGTTACCGATAGGTAGGATGTAAGGGTAGATTTGTCATATATAGATGTATAGATACCATATACTGTGCTGGTTACCGGATAGGTCGATAAGGCCAAATTTATCATATATAGATATATAGATATCATACTGTGCGGGTTACCAGATAGGGAGGATGTAAGGTTAGATTTATCATATATAGATATATATATATCATATACTGTGCTGGTTACCAGATAGGTGGATGTAAGGTTAGATTTATCATATATAGATATATAGATATCATATACTGTGCTGGTTACCGGATAGGTAGGATGTAGGCTAGATTTATCATATATAATATAGATACAAATATACTGTGCTGGTTACCAGATAGGTAGGGTTGTAAGCTAGATTTACATATATAGATATTATGATCCATATACTGTGCGGTTACCAGATAGGTAGGATGTAAGGGTAGATTTATCATATATAGATATAAATATCATATACTGTGCTGGTTACCAGATATGGTAGGATGTAAGGTAATTATCATATATGATATATAGATACATTACTGTGCTGGTTACCAGATAGGTAGAATGTAAGGGTAGATTTATCATATAGATATATAGATACCATATACTGTGCTGGTTACCAGATAGGTAGGATGTAAGGGTAGATTTATCATATATAGATATATAGATACTAATCCTGTGCTGGTTACCAGATAGGTAGGATGTAAGGTGATTTATCATATATAGATATATAGATACCATATACTGTGCTGGTACCAGATAGGTAGGATGTAAGGGCAGATTTATCATATATAGATATATAGATACCATATACTGTGCTGGTTACCAATATGAGGATGTAAGGGTAGATTTATATCATAAGATATATAGATACTAATACTGTGCTGGTTACCAGATAGGTAGGATGTAAGGGTAGATTTATCATATATAGATATATAATACCATATACGTGTGCTGGTTCCCAGATAGGTGATGTAAGGGTAGATTTATCATATATAGATATAGATACTAATACTGTGGCTGGTTACCAGATAGGTAGGATGAGGGTAGATTTATCATATATAGATATATAGATACCATATACTGTGCTGGTTACCAGATAGGTAGGATGTAAGGGTAGATTTATCATATTAGATATATAGATACATACCATATACTGTGCTGGTTACCAGATAGTAGATGTAAGGTAGAATTTATCAATATAGATATATAGAATCTAATACTGTGCTGGTTACCAGATAGGTAGGATGTAAGGGTAGATTTATCATATATAGATATATAGATACCATATACTGTGCTGGTTACCAGATAGTAATGTAAGGGTAGATTTATCATATATATATATTAGATACTAATACTGTGCTGGTTACCAATGTAGGATGTAAGGGTAGATTTATCATATATAGATATATAGATACCATATACTTTGCTGGTTACCCAGATGGTAGGATGTAAGGGTAATTTATCATATATAGATATATAGATACCATATACTGTGCTGGTTACCAGATAGGTGGATGTAGGGTAGATTTTTAGTGCATTTGGGATTTAATAATCCCTGTGCCACCTACACCATATAACTCTTGTTAAGTGCATCTGAAATGGAAAAATTTGGGGGTTCTGGTAGATAACGACTTAGCTGTAGCAAACAATGCCAGGTCAACAGCTAGAGCTAGCAAGATATTGTCTTGTATAAAGAGGGGAATGGAATCAAAGAGAAAAATATTATTCTCCTCTTTACAAGGCACTGGTAAGGCCACATTTGGAATATGCGGTGCAGTTTTGGAATCCCGTATCCAAAGGGACATCTTGGAAATTGAGGCAGTTCAGAGAAGGGCAACTAAATTAATAAGGGGAATGGAGGGGCTTGAATATGCAGGCAGATTAGACAAGTTAGGGCTGTTTACATTGGAGAAGCGGCGGTTGCGTGGGGACATGATAACCTTATACAAATATATTAATGGCCCATACAGTGAACTCTCTGGTGCATTGTTCACTAATAGGTCATATCAGAGGACTCGTGGACATCCTTTAAGGTTGGAAGAAAAGAAGTTTCATCTTCAAGTTAGGAGAGGTTTCTTTACAGTGAGAACGGTGAAACTGTGGAACTGTCTTCCAGCAGAGGTGGTAATGGCAAGTTCATTGAATAACTTTAAAAAAGGCCTGGATAAGTTCTAAAACTAAAAAATATTGAGAATTACTGGTATTAATGCATATAGATCTGGTTGATCCAGGGATACTTTCCGATTGCCGTTTGGAGTCAGGAAGGAATTTTTTCCCCCTTTTTTTAACTGGGGTTTTTTGCCTTCCTCTGGATCAACTGTTAGGTAGGGTTAAAAAAAAAAATAAATAAAAAAAAAAAAAAAAAAAAAGTGAATAGGTTGGACTTGATGGACGAATGTCTTTATTCAACCTTAATTACTATGTATTTATCATATATAGATATATAGATACTAATACTGTGCTGGTTACCAGATAGGTAGGATGTAAGGGTAGATTTATCATATATAGATATATAGATACCATATACTGTGCTGGTTACCTGCAATGAAAACCTGTCTGGGCTGGTCAGTGATTACTCCTGGGAAACCTGAAACCTGTAAAGAACTTTTGCTGGATCTTCATAAATTGCTCAGTGACAGGGCTTGTCTGTATGCAGGGCAGATTACTAACTATTACTACACACAGGCCACAGTGTAGGGGGAGAAGATGCAGAGGGAGTCTGGACGAAACTATTCCAATAGGATGAAATATAGTGTCGCCCAGACGTTAACTGTTTTTTCATGGCAGACAACCAGTATCTTAAGCTCCATACAGGCATCCGATTTGGTGACAGACCTCTGACAATAAACGTGTCCACACATGCAAACGAACCCACATTTCGGTCAATAGTCACACACTGTGTATGCGTTCATTGTGGGGTCGTTCATTGATCTGCCATCACAGGCAGCAGTTCATTGTGCCTGTGATGTGCACTCGGCGTCGGGGGGCCGCAATCAATCGGACGTCTGTATGAAGCTTTAAGATATGCCTGCTATTTCATTTATAGCCTAGAATTTTCAGAATTCATGTATGCATTTCAATTGGTTCCTAAACTTTACTGTCAATTTTCCTTACTGTTCAATTTAACCTTTACTTTCCAATCTGAAAATAAATGCTGTGCTATATTATTCTAAGAAAATTTAGGGTAACTAAACCCAATATTAACTTTTGGTTAGGATAAGCCAACAACCCAGCACCAAAGTAAACTGGCTGAGGCCCAACACTGAGACGCACAGTAATAACAGGAAATGTGAGCACACTCTATTCGCAAAAATGGTGATCGCATGCGCTCTGAAAAGTTGGTTCGCAGCGCACCTAGTGGGGACCAAGGCATTGACCAAAATAGAAAACAGGGTGGCAACAATCATGAAGTCTTATAAAAATCCTTTATTTCATAGGGAGCAGAATATTGCCTATTTATCCTTATCTATACATAGTAGTCTAGTAGTCATGGCAAATCATGGAAAAGTACTGTTAACCAACAGTGTATACTATAGCTACAAGTCATATATGTTCATTCATACAGTCCTGTGTGTCCATAATCAGCATCAAGGAGTTACCCATGGATGGACATGCAGAAAGGCAATATTCCTGCCCTTCTTCTTTCCTCTATAGCGAATATTGCCTTTCTGCATGGCCATCCACAGGTATCCTCCCTTGATGCTGATATATGGACACCACGGACTGTATGACTGAACATATATGACTTGTAGCTATAGTATACACTGTTGGTTAACATGCCTTTGTCCTTTTTGGGGGGGTGCATCTCACCTTATTTAAGTATTAGACTAATTATCAGTGCCCTGTTACGCCATTTTTTGTGTCACCTAGTGAGGTCAGACCAATTGGCCAACACTAGTCTGGGATTTGTTACACCACGCGTCGGATCATATATTAAAACCAATAGTGTGGCCTAGCCTTAAAGGGACACTATTGTTTCCCCTACAAAGTACATTTAGCAGGGAGGTTGGGACGCCTAAGCCTCACAGTGCAGCCGTTGACTGGTCACCATCTTTCTGTCCTCTTTCCCCAATAGAGATGCATAAGTGTCTTTTTGACGGCTCGCTGTGGAGCTTAGGGTCCTTGACCTCCCATACGCACCTTTTTTATTGAAGTCAATTTTCCAGCTGCTTGTCACTCTACTGCGTGGCACAATAAAGTTGTCCTCTTCAATCGGCTTCAGTGGAATTCTTGGTTCCAGTGGCTCCGTGCACCATAAGCAGCTGAAAGAATACTTGGGAAGTTTAATGCAGCCATCCTGGATATTTATCGCCGCCTTATTTTACCCTTTAATTTTTTTCTTTAAGAAATTAGTAAAAAAATTGTCAGAATAATCAAGATTTCAATAATTTGTCAAGCTAAAGGTAAAGTTACCTATAATTTGTCATTGCTTTTGTGTTTCATTTGACTAGTGTATTGTAATCCTGTGAAACAAACAGAGACCTAAAACGTATCAAGTTTTTTCCCCTTTACCTACAAAGCTCCTGGTTTCTTTTAACATTAATTAAATATCAGTGGCCGGACCGGACATGTTTGAATCAATACTGTATGTTCACCCTGCAACAGTACACATGCATTATTAACCCTTCCAGCTGGAATTCAATAGCCCTGCCTGCAATTAAAGTCCAAACAAAAGCCTATTTTTGGAGAAATTATCATGGGATCCGTCGTTCCTTGCCACTTACTCAGATTTCTCACCCCTAGGTAAAGGCATTAGCTAATGGCTTACAGTATTTCTTTGGTCTTCTTGGTGGATCCTCAAGATAACATCAACATTACTCAATTTAGAAAAAGAGAAATCAGATTTTATTTCCGAATCCTTCGTCTGTAACTTGATTAACCAGCAGACATCTCCATCTATCATCTTCAAGGCTGTCGTATCTGATTTTTAGAAGAATGTAGAGAATTACTTTGCCTCCTCATTTTTAAAGCATTTGCTCTGAACAGTTAACATTGTGATAGGTAAATACAGTTTTATGCTGCGTACACTGCCCAGATATAAGCTGATTAGATCACTGATCATCAAATCGATAAATTAGCATCATAATTAACTTACCTGCCAACATTCTCTCATGTTCCTTGGCCTGCTTGTTCATTTTCAGATCTAAAACAGAGGTCTGGTCCCCAACCATTGGGCCATAGATCTTTGATGCCTGGCCACACAGGAAATCTGTACAGTACAGTATATTACACATTGTTGTATTTATTGCAATGGCCAAACAGGCCAGTCCATGGAAAATCTTCTAACAATGGAACCAGATCCATGTCAGAGGTTACGGATCTGAAAACCTATGCAGCTGTCGGAAATTACAGGAATATTGACTAATTATGGGCACACATGTGTGTTTTATCTTGCTGTTAAATCAGGTAAGGACATTTCCACAAAAAAGTATTTCCTGAAACCATAAAACTTATAAATTTGATCCATTTTATTACTTTAAAAAAATGTTTTAAAAAATTCTATTTTATACTCATAAATATACTAGACATTTATTCAACTTTTTTGCCTTGTCCGAATTGTAAAATCAAACCCCCATTGCCCAACATGTCCTGAAAATAACTTCAGATGTTCAAAGTCTCTCCTTCTAGGAATTTCTAGGATTACAAAATTCTATTCCCCATCTATTTGGGTGGCCGTGGCATAGGGACTTTAATAATTGGGGAGGAGAGATACAGTTGCAGTTTTCAGATTCAGTCATTTGAAGAGCCAGAAGATTAGAGATCGTATTTATTTTAGCCATTTTCCAAATGTAGCTATATTTGGAATATTGGAAATCTACCTGTAGCTATATTAATGTTCCTGTTTGGACAAATCTTTCAATGAGGTCAGGATAATGACAGTCATAGCATTTTCTGTTTACTCAAACCCACAGATAAAGGCTCCTTCCTTTTCTTTTGTGATGGGGAGTTGCTATTGTCATCTTGACTCACTTGTTAGGAGAAGGAAGTTTAATGCTGATTTCTGAAGAACACACACATGAAAATGTAATGCCTCAAATGAACACGCATTAGCTATGGAATTCTATGAAGCTATCCTACAGCTGAACATTTCTTTAAAGATCTTCCAATTAGGTTTCTATAGAATAGTCTTTCTAGGCACAGGTACCTTCTAATACTGCTAATGTGCATCTACAGAAACATCAAACACACACGTTTTAATGCAGTAAGTCGCACGAAGATTCTGTTGCAAAATAAAATCCTTATTTTGTCTAGCGTGATAATTAAAAAGCCATGTAGGCTTTACCAAACATAACAAATATAGAAAAGATAATCAATCACATTCCATAACGCCCCATACCCCTATAGGATTCTAGCGGGCCGATGGAAACACACAGTCCCAAGCGTTCCTCCCATAGGGAGAACGCTCGTGACTGTGTTTATGCAGATCTTTGAAGATGGCAGACAGGATCTTGCAGATCCTTCTGTCATCTTCAGAAATCTGTAATGTGTGACCTAGTTTTAGGAGTGCTTCCACACATCCTCCTATTGTATGTAAACATAAACAAATTGTTCATGTAAAATCCATAAAACTGCATCAAAGTTTAACACATGGTTTGTGTTTAATTTCAATAAATTAATGAAGCTTTATTGCTTTCATCTCTGTTCACCAGCAGGTTTATTTTGTTGGTGGAGCTCTGAACTTTGAGTCAATGGGCAGCAGAAAGGGAAAATGGCCATAAGAATGAGAAACACGCTTGAATATAATTAATGTTAAAATGTAAAATAGTGGCCTCTTTTCCCATAAGTCCTTGGATAATCTAAAAAATAAATTATATGTTATAAATAATAAAATGTGATATACTGGTTTACAGGTGTAGCTTGACTTCCCATATCATCACAACTTTTTTGATTAGACAGAAGCATCTGCACCTATAGTATACCTCACCGATAATACCTGGAATATACCAAAGAGGCATCCTCTGCCAATAAACATGGCAATAAATTAAACCATTTCTTGATGTATATCATAAGATGTTAAACAAAGATGGAGTTTAAGGTTTGAGACTATGATCAACGATCAAGTTAACATGTAAGACCAGAGAATGACCAAGGTAACCAATCTGGACCTCCATACATATGTTACCTGGCTTATAATGGCTGGAAAATACTTACAGTATTAATAGTCAAAAACCTGTAATCAGATACTATGGCAGCTGACCCAGCTGCATAATGCTGCTTTACATATCATATCTTTGGGTGGAGAGGTTTTCTCCCATGGCTATTCAATAAAAGTTCTTATCGTTTAAAATGGTGCTAATTTTACCCTAACCATGAGATGTTAGCTTTCAAATGTTAAATAAGATCTGATTGGTTGGGGCTAAATTAGCACCATTTTATACGATAAACTTTATGAAAAACCCTGAATGTTTTTATCCCTTCTCTTTCTGTAATCCTTCCTCTATTCCTTTCTATCGGTTGGTTCTGAGATGATTTAAATATGTGTGTTACAGTTTTTAATGTATACTTAATAAATGTTATTTTAACTTAAATTGTTCAACTAGATGTTGCAAAATATTAGGAAATGTGATAAATAGGGGATACTTTATTCTCCTTTTTTCTATTCTTTACCTTGAGAGGGTCAGAATTTCTTAGGACTAGGCCACCACGCTTCCTTTGGGACACATGATCGGTCTCGTCACTGTCGGCCACGACCGACATTCATTTGTCCCGGCCGAGGGCTCGAGAACAAATAATAGGCACGTGGATACCCAGCCTTTCTCTGCCAGAATGGAGCAATATTATCCTAAATATCCTTAAAAGTAATCAGTTGGGGTTGACAATCGACCAGTTTTTTTTAAGGGTAAACATTCCCTTTAATCAATTACATATTGCTTGTCCATTTTTAAGGGTCAATTCTCTTTTTTTCATAAAGACAATCCAGTCAAAATTGCATATCTTCTGCCCTTCTTCAGGGGCAACGTCATTCCCCCCGAAACGTTGTGTGATATGATGGCCAACTGGCCAAGGTTTATTGTTTTGTTTCTCCTTTTTGGTGTTGCCTAATAAAACTGGTTGCTGCTGCCAGTTAAACTTGGACTTTTTCTGTGTTCTTGGGTGTCTTAGTTAACGCTGTACCATAGTCCTATCCCAGGAGGTTAATTTCCGTACATAACCCTACACAGTGATGTCATCATATGGAGACAATACTATGCGGTTTGGTTCTGGAACAGGATAGAAGATAGCATGATGGCTTCAACTAATCAAACATGAATTTGACTGGACTTTCTCGCATACAAAATTTTGGTTGCTTGGTCCATTTTTAGCATGTTCTGTCCAGAAACCAATAGAAACAGGTCTAGTGTGAACGAGCCCTTTAAGTTCTAGGTCCATTACATTCCTCCAGTTATGGAGAACGATAGGTTAAGCATAAAATCACCTGTAGATAAATTACATAAATTGCACAGTGTTCAAGTTCATGTTTGTCCATTTTAGTGTGGTAATTAGTGAGGATTCCCAGTTTCACTACCAAACTGGTTTTGAGGCAGAACCACCAGTGGCGAAAAATCTCTAGTGGTGTTTGAGGTTGAATAAAGACATACGTTCATCCAGTGCAACCCATCAGCAATATCCTCATTACCTGCTTAACTGTTGATCCAGAGGAAGGTGGAAAAATTCCTTCCTGACTCCAAGTGGCAATCAGAAATTGCCCTGGATCAACTCTACTTTATGTATCAATACCAGTAACTTGCAACATTCCTTTTTGCAGAAACTCATCCAGCTTTTTTTAAACTGACCAATGAACCTGCCATAACAACGTCCACTGGAAGACAGTTCCATACTTTACGTTCTCACAGTGAAAAACCCTTTCCGAACTTGAAGCCTAAACCTTTTTTCTTCAAGTCTTAAGGGATGTCCACGTGTCCTCTGACATTTTCTATTGGTGATGTATTTAAACCAGTATCATCCCCATGCAGGAGCCTTTTTCTAGCATACAACTTGTACTATCCAGTCTCTCAACATATTCAAGCTCCCCCAATCCCCTTATTATTTAGTTGCCCTTCTCTAACCCTTTCCATCAAATATGTCCTTTTTGTACACAGGATTGCACTGCATATTCCAATGAGGCCTTACCATGCTTTGTAAAGAGGGAGAATAACATTTTCCTCCCTTGAATCCATACCTCTCTTTATACAAGACAATACCATGCTGGCTCTGGCTGTTGCTGCCTGGCACTGCTTGCTACCTTTAAGTTGTTATCCACCAAAAACTCCAAATCCCTTTACAAAAGGGATTAAATTAACACAAGAGCCATTTATAGTATAAGTAGCACAAGGATTTGCTTTTTTAAGTCCAAAATGCATCACCTTACATTTCTCAACATTAATCTCATCTGCCACTAGCACCAATGTGACATCTATCTAGATCCCCTGAAACGATTGCACATCCTCTGAAGTTTTAATGGTCCACAGCAAACACAGAACCTTGCTGACATACCCACTTCCAAATCATTAATAAACAGATTAAATAGAAGCGGCCCCAACACAGAACCCTGTGGTACCCACTTAGCAATTTAGTCCATATTGATGAAGCCCCATTAACATTACTCTCTGCATCCTATTCTTTAACCAACTTTCTATCCAGTACAAATCTGCCTCCCCAGACCAAACGACCTTAGCTTATGCATTATCGCCTATGGTGACTGTATCAAGCCTTTGCAAAATCCAAGTAAACTACATCTACTCTATGGCCAGAGTCTACATTTCTACTTACTTCCTCATAAAAGCAAGAAGTTACTTTGACAAGATCTATTCCTCCTAACTCATGCTGTTTACTACTTATATGTCAGTCCTTGAACACTCTAGATATGTGTCCCTTATTAAACTTTCCAATATCTTCCCACCACTGATGTTAACTTACAGGCTGTAATTACCCGCTGTGAACGACTACCCTTTTGAATATTGGAATACAACTTTTTTTCAATCCAGAGGCGCACATCCGGACCTGAGTGCACTTTTATACCATTATTGCTACTAACTCTATGATCTGTACTTGGATCTTCTATAGTGTATACAGAGGAAAATCCCTTTATAAATGGTGCCACCACATTTTCTGTCCCTCTTTCTTACTATTAATTATACTTTAAAAAATGTTAGGCTTAGTGATGCTTTGTCAGCTATCCTAACTTCATTATTAATTAATATTAGTTTAATGCTTTCTTACACTCCTTACAGTTTATAATCCCTAAACCCTTTCTGGCTCCCTCTGACTTAAAGGTTTTAAATGCCTTTTTCTTCCTTTCCATTTCCCTCTTTACATCAGAATTCAGCCACATTTAATCTTTTTACATTTATTTCCTAAAGGTATATATTTAGATGTGACCTTTACCTGATAACCTTATCCCAGTTGACATTCTTTTTACCTGGGAAAATTTTGCTTTCCGATAACATACTCCAAACGACACTATTCATGGTCACATATTCCCTAAGCCTCGAGTTACCTTCATATCTATAATACGTTCCACAATGTTAGATATTCCCAGATCCAACAGAGTCTTTTTTGTAGTAGGAACTTCAACCACCTGTGAGAGATAATTATCCTGCAGCAAATTCAGGAACTGTTTATCCCTTTTCTGTGTTGGCAGTTCAACTAAACCACAATGTCAGGAATTAAGTCCCCCATAATGAGCACACTCCCCAAACTTGCAGCCCTTGCCAACTGCATATAAGCTGACTCACTTCCTCACTGCTAGCGTTTGGCGGCTTATAGCAGACACCAACTGACATTACTCCTTTCCTGTTGCCTAATTCCACCCATACGCCTCTTCTTTAAATTTGGCTTCAATTCTTTTTAACATAAACACATACTCCTCCCCCTTTCCTTTTTTCTCTGTCCTGCCTAACAGGCGTATCCTGTTAAATACAGCCCAGTCGTGAGAACAGTTCACCACGTTTCTGCTATACCTATTACATCATACTTTATTTCAACGCCATTATCCAATTCACCCATTTCATCAGCCAGGCTTCTCACCTTTGCAAACATACATTTAGATTTATGATCTAACCTACACCTACCCCTTATGCTAGCCCCATCCCACTTCCATCCACCACTGGCCTATCTACACCCTGCTTTCCTCTTGGGCTATCTATCCCGTGAGACTGCTAATACCCCCCCCCCCCTCAAACTAGTCTAAATTTCTCCTACCCTCTAGCCATCTTCTACCCCAAGACAGCTGCAACCACCTCACGTGAGGTGCAACCCATCCCTACTAAGAGCCTGTCTAACAGCAAAATCTAGTTCTCTATAAACCCAAACCCTTCTTCCTTACACCACCCTCTAGCCACGCATTAATGCTCCTAAGCTCCACTGCCTCCATAGTGTAGCATGTGGCTGCGGTAATATTTCTGAAAACCCTACCCTGGAGGTCCTTGCTTTTAACTTGGCCCATAACTCTCGGAATCACGTTTAAGGACCTCACATCCTCCTCTGTCATTGGCACCATGTGACCCAGTCGTCGGGTCACCCCCGCCCCACCCAATAATCTGTCTACACGATTCACCACTGCCTAACCCTAGCATCAGGCAGCACACACAGTTTGCATGTAGGGTCTGGTGGCAGATTACCCTATTTACAATGGAGTCCCCTACCACTACCACTTGCCTAGCATTCCTGATATTAAGTTTTTTCCTCCCTTGTATCAAGATATGCATAGTATAGTATATAGTAGTATAGTATTTGAGGTTGAATAAAGACATACGTCTATCTAGTTCAACTTACTAAGCAGTATCTACATTTCCTGTAACATGGCACTCTTTATTTTTCAAAACTCCTCCAGCTTTTTTTTTAACTACTCAATGAACCTGCTATTACCTGTCCAATCAAAGACAGTTTCATAATTTTATAATTCTCAGCATGAAAAACCATTTCCAAACTTGAAGACTAAACCCTTTCCTTCCAGTCTTAAAGGTATCTATACTAGGAAAATGAACTTCTTTTCTTTCTTTCCATGTGTTCTATAATTTCTCCCCCACCCCCAGAGTGTTTCATTCACTTCTTTATCTCTATCCTGAGATACACAAATTAGAAATATGTGATTGCATTTCTCTACTCTACTTGTACTGATATTCAAACCCCTGTGATGTGACCCTCTTCCCTACTCAAGTCCCTCCCTCCTCCCTGCTCTGTAACAAGCATAGAGATAACAGCATTAGCAGGAAGGAGAGGTAGCTTTGACTGCAGAGATAGGCTGCACTTGACCCCCCCCCTTTTTTGATATTTTCACTGTTTATGATGGGTCACAGAAGAGATCGTATTGCAACGTAAAAACTCTGTTCTCCTTTCGTGTCTCCAGGACAGCTTGTTTCTATTGGCCACTGTGCAGGGGTGTGTTTTTCAGGATGTTGAACTTTTAACTCCTGCTGCACATGAAAAGTTTGCCAGCAGCCGGTGTTTATACAAAGAGGAGTGGTAACATCACCATACATTTACTGTATCAACAATTGAATATTATCTGCCAACCCAAGTGGTTCTGCAACCGCCAGCAACAACTGCACATCTCTGAAGCTTTTAATGGTCGACAAATGATTGTGTCGCTGCAAACACAGAAACCTGCTGACAATACACACTTCCAAATCATTAATAAATAGATTAAATAGAAGTGTCCCCAACACAAAACCCGTGGACATCCCACATAGAACCCAGGTTTTCTGCCTCAAAAAGTTAATATTCAGAAAAATACTTACAAAACTGTGAAAGGGACATAATGAGAATTTCTGCCCCTAAACTAAGTTTCCAAAATGTCAGCATGCAAAAAAGTCAATGTACATGTAACATCAGAGATAAGTCATATGTCATGGGGTTCTATTAATTACGTTGTACTGGTTTATTATCTTTGTTTACCTTTGTTTCTATTATAAACGAAACTGGGGTTTGAAAGTGCAAGATTTTTTACAATACTCACAGTTACCTGTGTTATGGTTTCCAATCCATCCTACAGTACTTACTGCAGTGAGTCTATTTGTTCTCCTTGTCCTTGTGTGACTTTCAGATATTTGGTTTCCTTCAAATGACATCCTGATAGGCTGCTGTTGTGGATGTGTCTGATTGGGCACTTTAATTTAAGCTATTAAAGGCAGGTCTTATGACAATGAATGAACGAGGAAAGCTCCAGAGCAAAAACACGTTCCATACCAGGACGTTCTCACTGACACTCTTTTGCCTACATGTCTGTTATTTATACAATATATCCCTATTATACTGTTTGACTCACTATGGGTTTCATTGTCTTGGACAAGGTTGGAGTGTTTTTAGGATTTTTTTAAACTGTTTTTTAATATGTCCCTACTATTGTGTTAAATAAGGACGGTTATATGCTTACCGTATACATTCATATCAGTGTTGCAGTCATGCTTTGCCTGTTCTTTAAGTTTTGTTATACAATGAATGAACTCACTGCAGAGCAATGAGGAATCTGTTTATGTATGTATGTATGTATAGTTTATTTATAAAGCGCCATATAAGTGCTAGAGCCTTGCCACAAGAGGTTATGAGATCCCTGCCCTGTAGAGCTTGCAATCTAGTTAGGGGGTAACATACGATACAATGGAATGGGTATAAGTGCTGGATGAGACGTTGCAGTGCAATAAAACTATCATATACTGTGCTGGTTACCAAATAGGTAGGGTGTAAGACTAGATTTATCATAATAGATATATAGATACCATATACTGTGCTGGTTACCAGATAGGTAGGATGTAAGGGTAGATTTATCATATATAGATTATAGATATCATATACTGTGCTGGTTACCAGATAGTTAGGATGTAAGGGTAGATTTATCATATATAGATATATAGATATCATATACTGTGTGCTAGTTTACCAGATAGGTAGGATGTAAGGGTAGATTTATCATATATAGATATATAGATACCATATACTGTGCTGGTTACCAGATAGGTAGGATGTAAGGCTAGATTTATCATATATAGATATATAGATACCATATACTGTGCTGGTACCAGATAGGTAGGATGTAAGGCTAGATTTTATCATATATAGATATATAGATACCATATACTGTGCTGGTTACCAGATAGGTAGGATGTAAGGCTAGATTTACATATATAGATATATAGATACCATATACTGTGCTGGTTACCAGATAGGTAGGATGTAAGGCTAGATTTATCATATATAGATAATAGATACCATATACTGTGCTGGTTACAGATAGGTAGGATGTAGGCTAGATTTATCATATATAGATATATAGATACCATATACTGTGCTGTTACCAGATAGGTAGGATGTAAGGGTAGATTTATCATATATAGATATAAGATATCATACTGTGCTGGTTACCAGATGGTAGGATGTAAGCTAGATTTATCATATATAGATATATAGATACAATATACTGCGCTGGTTACCAGATAGGTAGGATGTAAGACTAGATTTATCATATATAGATATCATATCTCGCTGGTTACCAATAGGTAGGATGTAAGGATAGATTTATCATATAGATATATAGATATCATATACTGCGCTGGTTACCAGATAGGTAGGATGTAATGGTAGATTTATCATATATAGATATATAGATACCATATACTGCGCTGGTTACCGGATAGGTAGGATGTAAGTAGTAGATTGTCTATATAGATATATAGATACCATATCCTGTGCTGGTTACCGGATAGGTAGGATGTAAGGGTAGATTTGTCATATATAGATGTATAGATACCATATACTGTGCTGGTTACCGGATAGGTGGATAAGGCCAAATTTATCATTATAGATATATAGATATCATACTGTGCGTGGTTCCCAGATAGGAGGATGTAAGGTTAGATTTATCATATATAGATATATATATATCATATACTGTGCTGGTTACCAGATAGGTGGATGTAAGGTTAGATTTATCATATATAGATATATAGATATCATATACTGTGCTGGTTACCGGATAGGTAGGATGTAGGCTAGATTTATCATATATAATTATAGATAAAATTACTGTGCTGGTTACCAGATAGGTAGGGTTTAAGCTAGATTTATCATATATAGATATTATGATACCATATACTGTGCTGGTTACCAGATAGGTAGGATGTAAGGGTAGATTTATCATATATAGATATAGATTATCATATACTGTGCTGGTTACCAGATATGTAGGATGTAAGGTAGATTATCATATATAGATATATAGATACCATTACTGTGCTGGTTACCAGATAGGTAGAATGTAAGGGTAGATTTATCATATTAGTATATAGATACCATATACTGTGCTGGTTACCAGATAGGTAGGATGTAAGGTAGATTTATCATATATAGATATATAGATACTAATACTGTGCTGGTTACCAGATAGTAGGATGTAAGGTGTATTTATCATATATAGATATATAGATACCATATACTGTGCTGGTACCAGATAGGTAGGATGTAAGGGCAGATTTATCATATATAGATATATAGATACCATATACTGTGCTGGTTACCATATGAGGATGTAAGGGTAGATTTATCATAAGATATATAGATACTAATACTGTGCTGGTTACCAGATAGGTAGGATGTAAGGGTAGATTATCATATATAGATATATAATACCATATACGTTGCTGGTTCCCAGATAGGTGATGTAAGGGTAGATTTATCATATATAGATATAGATACTAATACTGTGGCTGGTTACCAGATAGGTAGGATGAGGGTAGATTTATCATATATAGATATATAGATACATATACTGTGCTGGTTACCAGATAGGTAGGATGTAAGGGTAGATTTATCATATTAGATATATAGATACTACCATATACTGTGCTGGTTACCAGATAGTAGGATGTAAGGTAAGATTTATCAATATAGATATATAGAATCTAATACTGTGCTGGTTACCAGATAGGTAGGATGTAAGGGTAGATTTATCATATATAGATATATAGATACCATATACTGTGCTGGTTACCAGATAGTAATGTAAGGGTAGATTTATCATATATATATATAGATACTAATACTGTGCTGGTTACCATATGTAGGATGTAAGGGTAGATTTATCATATATAGATATATAGATACCATATACTTTGCTGGTTACCAGATGGTAGGATGTAAGGGTAGATTTATCATATATAGATATATAGATACCATATACTGTGCTGGTTACCAGATAGGTGGATGTAGGGTAGATTTTTAGTGCATTTGGGATTTAATAATCCCTGTGCCACCTACACCTATAACTCTGTGTTTAAGTGCATCTGAAATGGAAAAATTTGGGGGTTCTGGTAGATAACGACTTAGCTGTAGCAAACAATGCCAGGTAGCAACAGCTAGAGCTAGCAAGATATTGTCTTGTATAAAGAGGGGAATGGAATCAAAGAGAAAAATATTATTCTCCCTCTTTACAAGGCACTGGTAAGGCCACATTTGGAATATGCGGTGCAGTTTTGGAATCCCGTATACCAAAGGGACATCTTAAATTGAGGCAGTTTCAGAGAAGGGCAACTAATTAATAAGGGGATGGAGGGGCTTGAAATATGCAGGCATTAGACAATTAGGGCTGTTTACATTGGAGAAGCGGCGGTTGCGTGGGGACTGATAACCTTATACAATATATTAATGGCCCATACAGTGAACTCTCTGGTGCATTGTTCACTAATAGGTCATATCAAGGACTCGTGGACATCCTTTAAGGTTGGAAGAAAAGAAGTTTCATCTTCAAGTTAGAGAGAGTTTCTTTACAGTGAGAACGGTGAAACTGTGGAACTGTCTTCCAGCAGAGGTGGTAATGGCAAGTTCATTGATAACTTTAAAAAAGGCCTGGATAATTCTAAACTAAAAAATATTGAGAATTACTGGTATAATTGCATATAGATCTGGTTGATCCAGGGATACTTCCGATTGCCGTTTGGAGTCAGGAAGGAATTTTTCCCCCTTTTTTAAACTGGGGTTTTTTGCCTTCCTCTGGATCACACTGTTAGGTAGGGTTAAAAAAAAAAATAAATAAAAAAAAAAAAAAAAAAAAAGTGAATGTTGGACTTGATGGACGAATGTCTTTATCAACCTTAATTTACTATGTATTTATCATATATAGATATAGAGATACTAATACTGTGCTGGTTACCAGATAGGTAGGATTTTAAGGGTAGATTTATCATATATGATATAGAATACCATATACGGTGCTGGTTACCAGATAGGTAGGATGTAAGGGAAGATTATCATATATAGATATATGATACCATATACTGTGCTGGTTACCAGATAGGTAGGATATAGGATAGATTTATCATATATAGATATAGATACCATATACTGTGCTGATTACCAGATAGGTAGGATGTAAGGCTAGATTTATCATATATATATTTATAGATACCATATACTGTGCTGGTATAAATCTACCTTCATCCTACCTATCTGGTCCAGCACAGTATATGGGATCTATATATCTATATATGTATATATCCTCCCCTTCAATCCTACCATCTGGTAACCAGACACCGTAGATGGTTCTATCTATCTATATATGATAATCTAACCCTTACCATCCTACTATCTGTAACCAGCACTCATATGGTATCTATATATGCAAATCTATAACCCCTTACACCTACCTATCTGGTAACCAGCACAGTATATGGTATCTATATATCCGTATATATGATAATCTCCTAGAATCTCCTACCTATAACGGTAACCTAGCACAGTATATGGCTATCTTATATATCTTATATGATAAATCTAGCCTTACATCCTACCTTCGTGAACTAACCAGCTACATATATGAGTATCGTTATCATCTATATATGAATAAATCACCACCTTACATCCTAAGCCTATCTGGTAACCAGCAGTAAGTGTGATCTATATATCTATATATGATAACTCTACCCTTACATCCTGAGCCTATCTGGTACCCGACAAACAGTAATGATGGTATCTATATATTCTATTATGATATGCTACTAGCCTTACATCCTACATTATCTGGTCACCCACGTATATGGTTCATCTATATATCTATATTGATAAATCTACTCCTGCTTACATCCTACCTAAGCCTGGTACCAGCACAGTATATGGTATCTATATACTGCATATATGATAAATCTAACCCTTACATCCTACCTCTATGGTAACCAGCAAGTATATGGTTCTATATATCTATATATGAATAAATCTACCCTACATCCTACCTATCTGGTAACCAGCACAGTATATGGTATCTATATATCTATATATGATAAATCTACCCTTACATCCTACCACCTATCTGTAACCACACAGTATATGGTAATCTATATATCTATATATTAAATCTATCCTACTTACATCCTACCTATCTGGTAACCAGCACTAGTATATGTATCTATATATCTATATATGAAACTCTAAACCCTTACATCCTACCTATGTGGTAACCATGCACAGTATATGGTACTCTATATCTCTATATGATAAATCTATCCCTTAACATCCTACCTATCCGGTAACCGCACAGTATATGGTATCTATATATATCTATATCACTAACAGCAATAACGTGAATCTATATCCTACTTACATCCTACCTATCTGGTAACCAGCACAGTATAGGGTATCTATATATCTATATATGATAAATCTACCCTACATCCTACCTATCTGGTAACCAGCACAGTAGATGGTATCTATATTATCATATATATAATATCTACTACCTTACATCCTACCTATCTGTAACCAGCACAGTATATGGTATCATATATCTATTATGATAAATCTACCCTTACATCCTACCTATCGGAACCAGCACATAGGTATCTATATATCTATATATATAAATCTACACCCTTACATCCTACCTATCTGGTTAACCAGCACAGTATATGGTATCTATATTCTATATATGATAAATCTACCCTTACATCCACCTATCTGGTACCGCACAGTATATGGTATCTATATATCTATATGATAAATCACCCTTACAATCATCCTACTATCTGGTAACCAGCACAGTATTGGTAACTATATATCTATATATGACAAATCTACACCCTTACATCCTACCTATCCGGTAACCCACACAGTATATGGTATCTATCTATCTATATATGATAAATCTACCCTTACATCCTACCTATTGGTAACTCAGCAACAGTTAATTGGTTCTATATATCATATATGATAATCTACCCTACATCATCCTACCTATCTGGTACCATCAGCAGTATATGGTATCTATATTCTATATATGATAAATCTACCCTTACATCCTACCTATCTGGTAACCATGCACAGTAATGGTATCTATATTCTATGTATAAATCTACCCTTAACATCCTACCTATCTGGTACCAGCACAGTAATATGGTATCTATATATCTATATATTATAAATCTACCCTTACATCCTACCTATCTTGTAACCATCACAGTATATGTATCTATATATCTATATTGATATATCTAGCCTTACATCCTACCTATCTGGTAACCAGCACAGTAATATGGTATCTATATATCTATATATGATAAATCTACCCTTACATCCGACCTATCATCTGGTAACGCAGCACAGTATATGGTATCTGATATATGATAAATCTACCCTTACATTCCTACCTATCTGGTAACCACACAGTTAAATGGTCTCTATTACCTATATATGATAAATCACCCTTAACATCCTACCTATCTGGTAACCAGCACAGTATATGGTATCTATACTATCTATATATGATAAATCTAAGACCTTACATCCTACCTATCTGGTAACCAGCACAGTATATGGTATCTATATATCTATATATGATAAATCTACCCTACATCCTACCTATCGGTAACCAGCACAGTATATGGTATCTATATATCTATATATGATAAATCTACCCTTAAATCCTACTATCTGGTAACCACACAGTATATGTATCTATATATCATATATGAATAAATCTACCTTACAATCCTACCTATCGGTAACTCACACAGTATATGGTATCTATATATCTATATTAATGATAATCTAACCCTCACATCCTACTCGCTGGTAACCATGCACAGTATATGGTATCTCAATATCTATATATGATAAATCTACCCTACATCCTACCTACTGGTAACCATCACAGTATATGGATATCTATATATCTATATATGATAAATCTACCCTTACATCCTACCTATCTGGTAACCAGCACAGTATATGGTATCTAATATCTATATATGATAACTCTAGCCCATTACATCCTACCTATCTGTAACCAGCACAGTATATGGTATCTTTACTCATATCTATGAATAAATCTATCCTTACAATCCTACCTATCTGTACCAGCACAGTATATGGTATCTATATATCTATATGATAATCTACCCTTACATACCTAACCTATCTGTAACCAGCACAGTATAATGGTATCTATATATCTATATATGATAAATCTACCCTTACATCCTACCTATCTGGTAACCAGCACGAGTTCTATGGTATCTATATATCTATTATGATATAAATCTACCTTACAACTCCTACCTATCTGGTAACCCAGCACAGTATATGGTTCATATATCTATATATGTAAATCTACCTTACATCCTACCTATCTGGTAACCAGCACAGTATATGGTATCTATATATCACTATATATGATAAATCTACCCTTACAATCATACCTATCTGGTAACCAGCACAGTTATGGTATCTATATATCTATAATGATAAATCTAGCCTTACATACTACCTACCATCGTGTAACCACACAGTATATGGTATCTATATATCTATATATGATAAATCTCGCCTACACATCCTCTACCTTCCGGTAACCATCACAGTATATGGTATCTATATATCTATATGATAAATCTACCTTATACTCCTACCTATCTGGTAACCAGCACAGTATATGGTATCTATATATCATATATAGATAATCTACCTACACTCCTCCTATCCTGTAACCAGCACAGTATATGGTATCTATATATCTATATAGATAATCTACCCTCTACATCCTACCTATCTCTGGTAACCAGCACAGTATATGGATCTATATATCTATATATGATAAATCTTACCCTTCAATCCTACCTATCTGGTAACCCTCACAGTATATGATATCTATGTATATATGATAAATCTACCCTTACATCCACCTATCTGGTACCAGCCACACGTATATGGTATCGTATATATCTATATGATAAATCTAGCGCTTACATCCTACCTATCTGGTAACCAGCACAGTAATATGGTATCTATTACTATATATGAATAATCTACCTTACATCCTACCTATCTGGTAACCAGCACAGTATATGGTATCTTATATCATATATGATAAATCTACCTTACATCCTACCTATCTGGTACCATGCACATGTATGGTATCTATATATCTAATATATAATCTACCCTCACCATACTACCTATCTGGTAACCAGCATAGTATATGGTATCTATATATCTATATATGATACATCTACCCTTACATCCTACCTATCTGGTATCCAGCACAGTATATGGTATCTATATATCTATATATGATAATCTAACCTTCATCTACCTATCCCTGGTAACCAGCACGTAATGTATCTATATATCTATATATGATAAATCTACCCTTTACTCCTACCTATCCTGGTAACCAAGCACAGTATATGGTATCTATATATCTATTATGATAAATCTAACCACTTACATCCTACCTATCTGGTAACCAGCACAGTATATGGTACTATATATCTATATATGATAATCTACCCTTACATCCTACCTATCTGGTAACCAGCACAGTAATATTGTATCTATATATCTATATATGAAACTCTACCCTTACATCCTACCTATCCGGTACCAGCACAGTATGATGGTATCTAATATATCTATATATGATAAATCTACCTTACATCCTACCTATCGGTAACCCAGCACAGTATATGGTATCTATATATCTATATATGATAAATCTACCTTACAATCCTCACCTATCTGGTTACCAGTCACAGTATATGGTATCTATATATCTATATAATGATATCTAAACCAACCCTACTCCTACCTATCTGGTAACGCTCAGTATATTGTATCTATATTATTGATAAATCTACCCTTACATCCTACCTATCTGTTAACCAGCACAGTATATGGTATCTATATATCTATATATATATAATCTACCCTTACATCCTACCTATCTGTGAACCATCACAGTATTGTAATCTATATATCTCTATATGATAAATCTACCTTTACATCATACCTATCTGTAAACCAGCACCAGTATATGGTATCTATATATCTATATATGATAAATCTAGCCTTACATCCTACCTATCTGGTAACGCAGCACAGTATATGGTATCTATATATCTATATATGATAATCTAGCCTTACAATCTACCTATCTGGTAACCAGCACAGTATATGGTATCTATATATCTATATATGATAAATTAGCCTTACATCCTACCTACTGGTACCAGCCTATATGGTATCTATATCTTATATGATAATCTCACCCTTACACCTACCTATCTGGTAACCAGCACAGTATATCTGTATCATATATATCTATATATGAGATCTACCCTTACATCCTACCTATCCGGTAACCAGCACAGTATATTTCTATATATCTATATATGAAAATCTACCCTTACATCCTACCTATCCGGTAACCAGCACAGATATGGTTCTATATATCTAATAATATGATAATCTACCTTACCAATCCTAACCTATCCGTTAACCAGCACAGTATATGGTTCTATATATCTATATATGATAATCTCCTTAAATCCTACCTATCCGGTAACAGCACAGTACTATTATCTATATGATAAAATCTACCTTCTCCTACCTTCGGTAACCAGCACAGTATATGGTATCTATATATATATATATCTACCGCTTACATCCTACCTATCCTGGTAACCAGCACAGTATATGGTATCTTAATATATCTATATATGATAAATCTACCCTTACAATCCTACCTCCTACTGGTAACCAGCACAGTATATGGTATCTATATATCTATATATGATAAATCTACCTTACATCCTACTATCGGTAACCAGCACAGTAATAGGTATCTATATATCTATATATTATAAATCACCTCACACATCCTACCTATCCGGTAACCAGCAACGTAATATGGTATCTATATATCTATATATGATAATCTAACCCTTACATCCTACCTATCTGGTAACCAGCACACGTATATGTGATCTATATATCTATATATGAATATCTACCCTTACATCCTACCTATCTCGGTACCAGCACAGTATGATGGTATCTATATATCTAATATGAATAAATCTAGAACCTTACATCCTACCATAGCTGGTAACCAGCACAGTATATGGGTATCTATATTCTATATATGATAATCTAACCCTCTACATCCTACCTATCCGGGTAACCAGCACAGTATATTGTATCTATATTCTATTATGATAAATCTACCTTACATCCTACCTATCTGGTAACCAGCACAGTATATGGTATCTATATATCATATCTGATAAATCTAACCTTACATCCTACCTATCTGTAACCAGCACAGTATATGGATCTATATAATATCTATATATGATAATATCTACCCTTACATCCTACCTATCTGTAACTCAGCACAGTATATGGTATCTATATATCTATTATTGACATCTACCTTACATCCTACCTATACTGGTAAACCAGCACAGTATATGGTATCTATATATCTATATATGATAAATCTACCCTTACATCCTCCTATCTGGTAACCAGCACAGTATATGGTATCTATATATCTAATATAATGACGAATCTATCCTTTCATCCTGTCACACACATATATTGCTGGTACTGCCAATAAACCACCTAACCCCCCTAACTAGATTGTAAGCTCTATGGGCCAGGGACATCATTTCCTCTGTGGCAAGCTCTAGCACTTCTATTTATATAATTTTAGATATTTATTTACTGAACTATCTATGCATTTATCCCCTTGTATGACTTTATTGTATCTTGTGGTGCTTTATAATAAACTATACATACATACCTAATATGATGTTTACTCACGCAGCCACCTACTTGTGTGCCAGCTCATAAAATACCGCTCACCTTTAAATGAGGCTGCAAACCTCTCGCGTAGGTTCCAGTAATTATGCATATTGCGGGCTTTGGCGGGACAGGGTGTTTGTTATCAGTTAATGTAAGTTAGTTTGAGGGTGGAACTTGCCTTTAAGTCTACAGG
>CM033469.1:367713709-367731824 GCA_019447015.1 Hymenochirus boettgeri | reverse complement strand
TACGCCACTAGATGGCAACATTATTCCTGTAAAGGATACAAGTTGCAAACCAATCTCTCATTGTATCCCTATAGTCACTGTATATGTATCACACACATTTTATGTTAATAATGAAAGTGAAGACCTTATTAGGTAAAAATCATAAGTAAGATACAGTGAAGCGAGTTACCTAATGTGCGAAAGAGGCTAAAATACCCATAATTTGTATGTGGGGGAGACCAAACAGCAACTGCATCAACGTATGGCCCAGCACAGAAGAGCCAATTCCTCGGGTCAGGACTCAGCCGTGTATCTGCATCTTAAGGATAAAGGACATACCTTTGAAGATTGTAATGTTAACATACTGGCGAAGGAACGTGACTGGTTCAAGAGAGGTGTTAAGGAGGCCATTTATGTGAAAATAAAGAAACCAAGCCTAAATAGAGGTGGGGGGGTTCGACACCAACTGTCTGCCATGTACAATGCTGTTTTAACACCTTACTCTGGGCGTTCCTATAACACCTCTTAGCCACTATCTAATCACACCCTTAACACCTGGCTGTGATATGCTAATTGGGATTTTCCAGGGTACATAATTGCCACAGATTCTTGTACAAGTCATTCTGAATTGAGAAAGCCAGTCGGATGACTAGCGAAACGTCTTCAAGAACTACATTTCAAGTCCAGTTGATCTAATTGAATACAACAGATATACCATGACCTGGATGAATGAGAACCTTCACAAGCAAATGCAGGAATAATTTGTCAGTTGGTTATACCATTACCATGTCAACCATATCTCTTCCTCTGGCCATATAAAATTGTTTGCCTTGTAGTGGCGTAACTAGGAGTCCATCGGCCCCCAGCAATACTATGAGGGGGCCCATTCCCTGCTATATCTACTGCAGTTTTCTGGGGGGAGGCTGTATCTGTCATAGGGAAAGTAAGAAGATGGGGACCCCTGGTAGTCACCCCCCTGCGGCCTTGGGGTAAAGCAAAGACACATTTAGCAGACACGTCTCTCTCATTTAAGGTGCCCATACATTAGAACTCACCTCCCAACCAATCCCACGACATCCAATCAATTCTTCAGGTACCGCCCTTCCTGTTCTTTTTTTAGGGACCAACAAACGATCCCAATAGTCCCGTCTGGCCCATTCATTTTTTGTTCGTATGTCGTCGCAAAAAAGAACGGGAAAGGCGGTTCCTGAACAATTGATTGAATGTCATGGGATCGGTCAGGAGGTGAGTTCTAATCTATGGGCACATTTAGGATTAATATTCTGTTGATTTTCAGGCCACAGTATGAAAGACCATTCTGATGGGAAATTTTCACAATCAAAAACAGCGTAAGGAGTGGGAATACAAATTCATTCAGAAATTTCATTCCCTGAACTGTGGACTTAATAGGGACATGAGTTTTATTCTACATCCCCACCCAGACTAAACCCACTCACCAGGACACTGTCTTGTACTGTTTAATACATTTCAAAGGACACAGTTCCCACATTATTACAGCTATCTACTTGTGCCCATTTCACACCTCCGCTACTGTTTTTACCCCATCCCCCCAAGTCTGTATCTGTACCTGGTCATCTGTTCAGTTTGTTTGATGTTTACTGTCTCCATGTGTATATAAGTTTGTGATTTCTCAGTTCCTTTTGTAACATCCAGCCTGATGAAGGGTGCTTAAGACTCCTGAAAGCTTGCTTAATTTTTTTTTTATCTGGCCAATAAAAGGTATCACAGCTCTACTTTCCCTCTCATTCAAAAAGGCAACTTGAAGCTTTAAAATAATCAGCAGGCATATAGCCTTACTGCTTTGGAAACATGGCCTCCAACCAGTCTGACGGGTTCTTTTAGGTTCTTTTATAGCCGCAGGCTACACAGCTCAAGCCATAAAATACATTTTGCTATCTGTTGTTTGTATTTAAATAACTGTCCTACTTGATGCTAGATCACTTAAAGGGACACTATACTGAAAAAATTACTTTGCCTCATCATAATCTATTATTGAATACATGTAAGTAGCACTTTTGTGTGTGTTGCTGCATGCTGCAGCACACATTTTGTTTAGGAGCAGTATCCCCTCTCCCTTTTTTAACCACTCCCACTTCCATCTGACCTGACTTTTTTCCCACAAACTAACTGTCATGCCTGCACAGCATACAGCAATCCAACTGTCAAACTCTGTCACCATTCCAGCTACAGTAAAACTACTCACAGAAGAATAGTTTTGAGAGCAAGGAACTTGATTGACAGCTGAAATATAAGAAGTTTTAGATTGGATATCTAAATAAATAGGGGGCAGATCAACAGAAAAATGATACAGTTTCCAGTTATAGTCAATTTAAAGTAACCTATTAAATTTTCTACCTGTGTTTACCTAGCCTAACATACACGGAAATTATGTGCTGTGCAGCGTGGGAAATCTATACTAATCTTCAATAACGAGTTTTAAAAAAAAGGGCTACAGCTATTTCAGAACATTTTAAAGGAAATTGTTAGAAGGTATGATTTAACCTAGGACACACAAAAAATAAGAGCCAGTTGCTTTGATTAGCATAACAAAAACCCAAGCAACCCAAACTATATTTTATGACTATCCAAACATGATTCAGCAAGTGTATCCTTTTAAATTCTATACACTCAGTCGTTAGTCGTTAGTCGTTAGTCCATATTAAGTGTACTGCTATATAAAAGATCTGTGTAGGTTCAGTATTAATCAGTTGTCATGTAAAACATGTAAGATTTTTCAATTTTGGCTCAGTGCCTAATCAGTAACCTCCTACATAAATATAGGGCTATTGGGCATGTGTGCTAACCAACGGGTACAGCAGAAGGAGCAAAGATGGTAGCCACCAACCATATATCTTCTCTGTAATCGGGCTACCGTGTCTTTTGCAACATGTACTTCTATGTGTTGAAATTTTTCCCCATTAAATAGATTTTCGCTACTGTTAATGAATGAACCAAAAATAGGGAGTTAAGACAGAAATAAAGTAGGATAAGCTCCCTGTGAGTGAACTAATCAATAACATAAAGGGGAACCAGACCCAGTGCCTAATGTTAGGCCCAAAAGTCATTTGTACATAAATTGATTTTCACAAGAAATCCATTCTTATGCTGTTTTTTTTGGGGGGGGGGGGGGGCTTTTTCACTTTTCGACCAAACTTCAAAGTTTGCTTTTAATCAATAGAATAATTTTTAATTTTATATAATAAGCATTTAAAGGGAAGTTCAGTGCAAACATATAAGTTTAAGGGGAAAAAAAGATCAGTATTTTGCCATCCTTATGACCTTTACCAAAATACTGACTTCCTGTTTGCAGGACCACTATTAGAGACCGTTATGGTCTTGCCCTTGACCCAGCACCTGGGCTAATTCAGTTGCTCAGTAGAGATCTGAGCATGGATAACTTTCCCCTTAAGACACAAACTTCTTAAATCCCTTTACTGGTCTATTCACCTTATGCATATGGTCGATTAACCTTATGCATTTAATTAGATTGAGATTGAAAATATTAAAATTTTCCCTAAGCACTAATTGTAACTAATAACATAGCTGAGCACCGATTATAATTGATGGCGTTGCTAAGCACCGGTTATAATTGATGACATAGGTAAGCATTGAATATAACTAATAACCTAGCTAAGCACCAATTATAACTGATGACATAGTCAAGCACTGAATATAAATGATGACATAGGTAAGCAATGATCATAACTGATGACATAGGTAAGCACTGATTATATCTGATGACATAGCTAAATGCTGATTATAACTGATGATACTTAAGCAATGAATATAAATACTACCAGTTAATCAATTAATAGAACTACTAAAATAATAAAGCACTGAATATAACTGATGACGTGGCTAAGCACCATTTATAACCGATACAATAACTAAGCACTGATTATTAGAACAGATGACATAAGAAAAGCTAATCTCCATTTATAAGTATATAATGTAATGTTTCTGAATAATTATGGTTCTTGTGTATTAAAATCTAATAAACCTTTTAAATTAAACATTTATGCATATTCTTTAACATAGCACAAATTTGGCACCTTGATTCCTTCGAATGAACTACCAGCTATGGAAAATGACTATTGCAAATTGTATTTGTATTTATTTTGGTGATTACTGATATTGTATTAACATCTGTGCTTTTAGACTCCTGGGAACTGGAATTCTTTCTATGGTAACAGAACATCCAATAATAGACCGTTTCTAACATTTATGGAAAGGAAATCTGAATAAATAGAGGCTCAGAAAGGCACATAATGGAAATTTACACCAGGCATTCATTACACTTAGTGTAATGTTAAGTGGCATAAAGAACTTTTACTCTTAACTGCATCTGTTTTTCGGTGCAAGAGGACCATGGGAAAATACTACAGAAATCACAAGAATGGATAAATGGCCTTGTTGCTAAATCTGCACAAACAGCAGGGTAAATCACTCTGGTGTGCACTGGGGAGCTCAATAAATAATGCACGGTAAGGCTAATTACCTTAGGGACCAATTTCCACCTGACAGAGTAACAATTAACGGTGCCTTGGCAGTAAGATGATCAGAGGTAGATAAAAAAGAAAATAATAATTAACTCTGTGTAGGTGTTTAGGAGCCATATAAAAGTAGTTTGGAATAAAGGGGTTAAAAAGGTAAATTATTTATAAATGTTCACACGTAGCGCCCACTACAGTAGACTTTCATGTCTAGCCTGGGAAATTCATTTTTGAACAGACCAGTTAAAGCGGCAGAAATATACAGCAACAGAAACATGAATGGGAATATTCCATAAGCACAAACTTATAGACTAGACTGTAAGCTCTTTGGGCAGCGTCCTCTTTCCTATTGTACCAGGGTATTGCTGTAAGTAACTCATCACTGTGTACTTATATTGTGTATTATTACCTTTGTATGTAATATGTAGAGATGGCCGATCTTCATAAAGTTTCGGTCCATTTTCGAACTTTCAAACTTAAAACTAATAAAAGGTTGAAAGTTTGAATTCGGACCCAATAACGTCAACAGGGAGTGATAGTTCTAAAAGTTTGGATGATTTACAGACAAATTAACAATGGTAACTTACTGTAAATGGCTGTGGAACATGTCTCTATCACCAAAACTTTTTAAAACACTTCTTAAACACGAGCAGGCAATTAACGGGTTTTGCTCAAGCTACATTCAAGGGTTAGGGCCAATTCAAGAGTTACCGAACGATACTTTTGAAGGTTACCAAAACTAGAACCATAAATTCAAGGGTTACTGAAATCGAACAATACTTTCAAGAATTACTGAAAACAAACAATACATTCTAGGGTTAGCGAAAACGATCCATACATTCGAGGGTTACCGAAAACGAATGACACATTCTAGGGTTAGCGAATGGCTTGTAATTTCTATACTTATCGTTTTTTTTTAGAATTATCTAAAATACAGCTGCGAGTCCAAAAAAACGAACTACTTTGAATACCTTGGGTTCGTCCGAACTCATAAATTTCGGCTCAAACTCGGGTTCGAGTTCAGTTTTGTGTCTATCACTAGTAATATGTATGACTTTGAATAATATGTATTACCCTTTATGTAATGTATGACTATGAAGTTGTAAAGGGCCATGGAAGATGTATATAAATCCATAATATAAGGGATAATGCGCCCCTTACAGTATAATATAAGGATATTACGCCACCGAGGAGTTCCCTAAACATATAGAAGCACAAGGCCGTAGGCGGCGTAATATCCTTATATTATAATGTGAAGGGGCGCATTATTTCTTATAATACATAAGTTTTAGATTCCTTCACCCCATTCACATTTTAAATTCTAGCCATGTCCCTATTCCCACCTTAATTTAAACCCCCAAGCTACCTTCTGGAACTTAAACCCAGTAAAAAGGAACATCCCAGCCCAGCATTTATGCGGTTAAACAAATCTTTGTGGAGGAGGAGAGAGACATTGGTTATGCAGTGACAGTAAGCAGCTCCAGCAGGTTCCGTTAGTGAAGTTAACACTGCAAAAAACACAGTCATTGTCCAGGCATGAACACTGGAATGGGCGGAGTAGTGGGATATAAGAAATATAAGAAATGAGTCACTTAGTGACATAGCTGAGTGATTTTTATAAGGATATATACCACTGCAGCTCCCATTATAAAATATCACACTTATGTATTATAATAATAATAATCCCTTAGTGAGATTTACTGCATTGCGGTCAGGTAATCCTCGCTGCATTTCTGCTTCCTTTGAAGAGAAGTTTCGGGCTACATAGTATCGCAAAATATATCTTTTTGCATCGGGTGCCCTGCACCATGGATGGAAATGGTTCTGGCCCTGCTACTTCAGTGTAAAGCCCACACTAAGCCGATGTTACATCAGTTAGCATGGATTAGTTACAATTATGCAGACATGAGAATACGATCACTGTGTATAAAAACATAAATGGGCCATACAATAAACTATCTGTTCACCAACAGAGCATGTTAGGAGGACACGCGGACACAGGCGTAACTACCAGGAGAGCAGACTCTGCAACCTATTTTTCCTATTAAAAGATATTGCCACCTCCCAGAAAATCACTTTGGACTAACCAGTGATATGGTCCCCGTCATAGTTTTGCTGGGAGACCTAGTGATTCCTAGTTACTGCATTCCTAGATGTCCGCACTGCACGCGGACATCCCTTAAGACTGGAAGAAAATGAGTTTAATCTTCCAGTTCCAAAGGGGTTTTTCACTGTGAGAACTGTAAAATTATGGAACTGTCTTCAATTGGACATGGGGATGACAGGTTCATTGGAGAGTTTAAAAAAAATCTGAATACGTTTCTAAAAAGAAAGTTCCGTGTTCCTGGTATTGATATATAAACTAGAGTTTATGCGGGGATATTTCTGATTGCCACTTGGAGTCAGGAAGGATTTTTTTCTCTTCTAACCAGAACTTAATCACCTCTCCACACCCCTTAAGAACTGCACCAATACTTCATCACCTTAGCAGAACAGGATGATGGGGGAAAAGTGCAGTGACATATTAGAAAGGGCATACAGTATACTTCTTACTCAACTCATTAAAACACAACTAGCCAGAGTGATATTTAACCGCACTGCAAAATACAACAATGCCATTTTTTATATATTTATAGGAAATATGATATGATAGAGACCATGGGTTTAATTATCACCCGCTGCTATATTTTTATGACTTTATTTGTTTAAGATTACATCACAGCATTTCCCTCTATGAATGAGCTTAGAGGGTGTGGTGCCTTGATAATTTCTATTTTATGACAGTCAGGTGATGACATCATGGTGTCAAAAATATAATCCTTTACTTCCTGTTTATACAGAACTGGATGCTAGACTTTTACATCTGTATGATTGTGGCTGGATAGATTGGAAATGTTTATGAATAAATAGGACAAATAAAATGTACTGAAATTATTTTTTTTTTACTTGCAGTGCTGAGAAAAAGTTACAGAAAATGGGGTCATAGACAAAGGCTAGGGCCACAATTTAGGAGAGAATGCAATCATTTTGAATAAAGGAGAAATGAAAAGGAGAACCACAAGGAAACCTTTAAACTTTTCTGTATAGATTTTACTATAGATTTTTTTCTATATAGATTTTACTATAGATTTTTTTCTATATAGATTTTACTATAGATTTTTTTCTATATAGATTTTACTATAGATTTTTTTCTATATAGATTTTACTAGCCCAAAAGAGATTTAGAATCAATAGAGATTAATAATCAATAAATGTTGCAAGAATGTAATTAAGTTAAAATAGAAAATGTGAAAATCATAACTGAACAATGTAAAATGCTGAGAATGTGGGTCCATGTAGTTGTAAAGAATGCCAAGTTAAAGGGCATCTACACCCTTAAAACACTTTAACCTGCCCCAACCCCAAATGATATATCCAGCACTTTATTAGGTACATTTCTAACCATAATTATTGCCTCTATTCTGGCAAAGGAAGCTGGCTCCTCCCTTCATGCAGCCAATCAAGGATGTGACAACTGTCATCACAGCCAATGACTGCTGTTTTACCTGCTGCCTCCTCTGCACAGTTCCTAAAAGCTCATTGAGCAGGGGGAGGAGGCAGATAAGTTTGCCAGACTGGTAGAGAAGTTATCATTAAATATCTGCTTACAAATGCATGTAATAAACTGGTAAAAATAGAAGTTGGGGTTGCAGGCAGATAACCCACTGGTCACCAGCTTTTTGTTTTAAGGTGAACATGCCCTTTAAACATGCTGACTGCATGGACATCTATTTCTAAAACAAGGTATTGTATCAGAATGGATTTCTAGTAACAAATTCTCTTTGGCTGATAAAAGATTTGGTTTATATATAAATGGAAATATTTACATTAAAGGGCAAGTCCACCCCCAAAATGACATTTGATATCCTGATAGAGAAGCACCCAAAAAAAAAACAACTGCCCATAAAGCTAATTATTCAGCCCAAACCTTACTTCAGATACTAGAAAACTCCTTTCACTTCCTGAATGACCCAGAGTTATAGCTGTGATGTTTGGTTTGGTGTGTCCCACACTTCTGGTTTGACTTTTTGGATCTCTACTCCCATCTGCCCTGGTCCCAGCAGTAGTTACAGCAATCAGAATAGGATTGCAAGGAGACTCCACTCAGTATTCCACTGCAAACAACTTATTTTAGTTGTGAAATAAAAGTTATTTGCAGTGGAATACTGTGTGGAGTCTCCTTGCAATCCTATTCTGATTACAGCTGTGATGTAGGAAGTCACGGCCAATGACTAATGAGCTTAATTGGAGGTTTGTCCTTGACGGCAGTGGAAAGCTCATCTGAGCATGCATGAAAGCTCTGAGCTTTCCCTTCTCTCAGCAAATCGCCTGCAGGGATCATACTGAAGAACTAGCTTTGAATGCAGTCCTGGGCAGTGTAAGAATACATTGTAAGCTTTTGAGGGATTCTATCAGAATATCAAATGCCATTCACCCCCAAAACTGCTAAAATTTAAATACAGAGCCAAAGGGACAGTAATAAATGCATTCTAATAAACAACAGGAGTCAGTAGGAGTAACACATATAAGAAAATAAGTCATAATAGAGATATGAACAAGGAGATTCAATAAAAGTTCTTATCGTTTATAATGGCGCTAATTTTGTTCAACCAATCAGATCTTATTTAACATTTGAAAGTGAACATCTGATTGGTTTTGGCAAAATTAGCACCATTTTTATAAGAACTTTTATTGAATCTCTCTAGAAATGTTAGGTGGACTCTCTAAACTCTTGTTGGGCATCAACATTCCAATCCAACACTAAACTAGCATTTTAGGTCTTCTCCCTAATTCTAGTAAAAGGAAAGGGGGCTTACCTATCCAAATAGTTTCTCTATGAACTAGAGATGTACTGTGGGTTCGAATAGAACCCAGTTTCAAATCGAATCCGGGGGTTTTGAAGTCCCGACAAACCTTTTGGAACTGCCGGATTTCACGAAACGCAAATTTTCCGAGTTTTAGATTTTTATAGAAAATTTGTTCGTTTTCGCAAGCCTTCGAATGTACCGTTCGCTAACCCTAGTAGTATAATAACCTGGTTATTATATGGTTTTTGTTTTTTTATTTTTTATATGGTTATTATATGACTAGATTATTATTGCTTATTATATGGTTATTATAACCATATAATAACCTAGTCTAATAACCATAAAATAATCTAGTCATATAATAACCTAGTCATATAACCATATAATAACCTAATCATAGAATAACCATATACGGTAATAACCTAGTCATATAATAACCATATAATAACCTAGTAATATAACCATATAATAACCTAGTTATATAACCGTCGTATAATAACCCAGTAATATAATAACCATATAGAAGGAGCCGAACTAACCCTCGAATGTAACATTCGCTAACCCAGGAAGGATCGTTCGTTCGATAATGTACCGCTTGCTAACCCAGGAAGGATTGTTCGTTCGTTCGATAATCCTTGAATGTACCGTTCACTAACGCAGGAAGGATCTTAGTTCGTTTGATATTCCTTGAATGTACCGTTCGCTAACGCAGTAAGGATCTTTGTTCGTTCGATAATCCTCGAATGTATCGTCGAATGTAGCTTGCGCAAAACCCGACAATTGTCCGCCTGACTTCAGGAAGTGTTTTAACATTTTTGGTGATAGTGACATGTTCCCCAGACCATTTCCCAGGTGCCACAGCCATTTACAGTAAGTTACCACTGTTAAGCTGTAAATCACTCTGACTTTTCGAACTATCACTCACCCATAGACTTGAATGGGTCCGAATTCGAACTTTCCGAAAATTTTGAAAATTCAAATACGGAACGAAACTTAACAGTTTCGAACATCTGTACTATGAACTTTAGACTTTAGCTCCTAATATATGATCCATAGAGACACACCCTAATACGTCTGATCCTAAGCACTACCCATTCTGGGACAAAGGCCAGCAGTAGGTTATATTGGCATTGAAAAACATATTTGTACATGGATAGAAAATTAGTTAAAGGTATTCTCCACTCCGTTTTTGAAGTTTCGTATCCAGTTTCTATTGAAGAACGGGAGGTAAAGGAGCTGTCCTTACCTTGCGTTCTCAATAGAAAACACAGGAGCCAGGAAGAAGTAAGAAACTTAACCGCTCGCTCGCTCCCCCGGCGCGTATCTGACAGGTCCCGACGGACCTTGTCTCTATCGCATGCGCGATCTATGCGCATAGAAGACAAGGTCCGTCGGGACCTGTCAGACCAAGCGCCGGGAGCGAGCGAGCAGTTTCTTACCTTCTCTCCTGGCTCCTGTGTGTTCTATTGAAGAACGGAAGGTAAGGCACAGCTCCTTTACCTCCCGTTCTTCAATAGAACTGGATTACGAAAACTTATAAAAACGAGTGGAGATACCCTTTAAAAGGTTGTTTCAGAGGCTTTGAACTAGATGGCATATAAGAGAGCAAAATGGCAGATTAGGTTCAATGATAATATATATAAGAGGAACTAAAGGGTTTATAACCCCACTTAAAGGTTCACTATTAGATCGTCCCTACGCAGAGTCCTCGCCCCTAGGAGCAGAGAAGTGAGGAATACAACCTCCATGTTTAGATACCCAGCCCCCTGTAATAGGCCAACCAATTTTTCTTGAGAAAATACTAATAAAGGGTTAAAGCTCCCACCAAGTGGTGAAACGGTAACTCAGTTGTTCTCACGGCATTTATAAAACCATACTATTATTGGTATACGCTAAAAACATGTGTCCGCCTAACGTGTTTTAAACGTCCGACCGTTCTTAGTCATAGGTGAGATAGTGGGTACACCGGATACCACGGACCAGGTGTATATTCACCAAACCTAGTGGGGTTTTGATGCCATTTTGACTTTTTATACTAGTTTGGAGTTACCATTTTTTCTTCTCCCAGTAGTGGGGTCCTAACATTTTCACCCTGTTTATCACTGATGGGTGGGGACTGATTGAGCAGGACAAGCCCCCTAAAACTGGATTGTCCCAGGCAATCAAACTGTGAGATGTCACAACTAAATGTTAATACAAATATATACCGTACACTTGTAAACCTAGAGGGAAAACCTCCAGCGGCCTATTTAGTACATTCAGTGGGAGATTAACCCAAGAGACTATCTCTCCAGGTAAATCTCCTGTAGGGATATCAATAAGGGGTTTGCAACTGAAGATAACCATAGCGAGACTTGTTGGCTGACATTAAAAATCAAGCGCAACCCTGTGTTACTGGCTGCTTGGGTGTCTTTTGCGATACCCGCCCAATGAAGGAGTTAAAGTTGCCCTAACTTATTGGATCTGTGTGACTCCTTAACACTGTGGCCCTAGGTGAATGAGCCCCATAGTTTGCATTAAAATCTGCATCAGATGTAACGCAAACTGCTGTTGCACCTTCTGCCATCTAGTGTAGCATTGTGATTACTACATTGGTGCATATTTAACAGTAATAGGGCAGTTTTTGTAAGATCCTGTAACATACTCAGAATTAAAAGGACAATTATACTTACTTCAGCCCAATCCTCTGCTTTCTCACATCAGTAGTACCCAGGGTGGAGACCTAAACTACTAGCTACTCACCCCTGGGTTTAGCCTGCAGAATGCAAACCGAGCTTTAAAACTCACCTTTGCGTGCTCGCCTCACTCCACTTCCTAATTCATTCCCATGGCCTGGCCAATAGAAAGACACTGTGTGTAAGAAGCGCATATTCCTATTGGTGGTCCGGCCCCAGGACGAACAGGGGGTGGATTGAGGCGGCCACAAAGAGGTAAGTATTAAAGCTTGGTTTGCATTCTGCAGGCTTAACCCTGGGGTGAGGATCTAGCAGTATAGGTCATTACCCTGGGTCCTTTCATTGGGAGGGAGCGGGTGGAAAAGGGATAATTGTCGAACATGACACTGTAGGATGGTTGGACTCTGGGAGACTTTTTGAGAGAAAAAATTTGTGTAAGACATGGTGGGAGGTTGGACAATTTAATCACAAAAACACATTTTAAATACCAATTCCACCCATTAAATGAAAAATTGTCAATAGATAAATTCCCTTCCCCCTCCTACCAAAACCCCAATGCCTAAAACTGCAATATTTAGAAAGCTGAAAGCTAGCAGACTGACCTGAAATGCTGCTCAATGTCCGGTTACTACTCGTTCTACTTCCTGGTTCTTCCAGTTACCGACTGTCAGTCATGGATTATTATTTATTTATTTTTGTGTCTAGATTTGAATGTACAATCTCTTATAGTGGCCACAGACGCTACAATCCGTTCGTTAGATCCGCAGATGGTACAATCGGATTGACCCACTCACAAATTTTTTTATTTTTTTTTTTAATTCAACTGGTCCAATAGGAAAACTTTTCATAAAATCGTCTATACACAATCTGACAACCGTACCATGTTGGGAATATTGGGAGCGTGTATTGGGAGTCACCATTAACCTAATATGCGTACCCTCCAACATATCCCTTTAACAGTTAAACAACATAGTGCAGAACTGCAGGGGATAATAATTAAGTGAACCAGATCTCATCAGTGAATCTCACCAGATCTCATCATCTGCATTTCTCATCAGTGAACCTTATTAGGGTAAATGTTGGAGGGTATATATAGGTTTAAACTATGAGCTAAGGGATGATGGGACCTGTAGTTCAGCCATTTGCCAACAAATTTGACTATTTAATGTAATTGTCGGAGACCTAAACGTTTCCCAGACATGGATGCTTTGTTCGGCTTGCCTAGCAGACAAAACAACAACCAACACTATATTTTATAAATATCCAGTTTACACAGGACTAAGCAAGCTTGTGCATTTTAACTCCACATGTACAGTTTTAGTATACATGAAAAGCGCATTCCCATTTGTAATCTGAGGTGGTAAGTGCAAAATAGAGAGGAGTTTGCTATTTAGCTTCAGTAGTTGTGACTATTGAGCATGTGCAATACCCAGGAGGTGGTGTGTTAAACATTAAAACTTTTTTCTTTACCGTCATTGGGTTTATGTGAATCTGAGAAGGTGCACTATGTACCAAGCACTATGCACTTTTAGGGCTATGTATAACAGGCCAGTTTTGCTTGGTACTGTGCATTGTATTACAATGTACCAATGATGATACATTGTGAATGTTTCTGTATCAGTAATTTGCTGCCGTTAGAAAAGGTTGGGCAAAACTTAAGCATTCACTTTCATACATACAATATCCATCTTAAAGTCACGTTAACCCTTGCAGCATCGCCACAAAGGATTTAACGTGACTTTAAGGGTTAACGTGACTTTAAGATGGAACTTGCAGCTGTACGCTAAAAGACCAGTAAGCAATCACCACAAGCAACATATGAAAGCAAATGCGTAACTTTTGCCCAATATTAACAGTAGCAAATATCCCTGTTTGTTTCTAGCTCAGGTTGTTTTTTCACTTTGCCCTTTAACCACTGACCCAGAACTGTGGGCATCGATTAGCACTGAATCTGAATCTTCCCTTGGACACAACTTGAAGCACTTTGTATGTTCGCCGTGGGATTGTAAGCTCTTCGGGGCAGGTCCTGATGTGAATGAACCAATGTAATATACATAAATCCATAATAACAACTGACAGGACCAGACATTTTCAACAAAACCATTGGTTTCCCCTCTTCTACCTATAAAGTTCAAACTGAATCGGAAACAGTTAGGGCTCGTTCACACTAGAGTGCAGCGGAACATCGCTTTAGTGTGCACAATGCACGCCATTATTTTTGATGGCAACGCTGTGCATTAACGCACCAAAATGCTGCATGCAATGTAAAACACACTCTAATGTGAAAGAGCCCTTAAGGTCAGGTCAGGATTTCCCAGACACATCTACCAACTGAGTGTGTTTCAGTATCTCCATAATATTTCCTTATATTATGCTATAAATAATAATAATCGTTCACAGATTTACATTTTTATTATTTATAGAAAGTGCAAAATGTTGACAATTTTATGAAAGAGTTAGAGCAATGCAAAAAGCTTTTAAAAAAAAGACAATGTTTAAAAAGGCAAAGTGGTACCATTTGTTATTTTTCTTACCTCAAGACAACAGACAGACTTTATTCTGTGCATATTTCGTAGGATTGCTTTGATGGGAATTCAATTAAATATATAGTTTAGGATTGATAGCTTAATACTAATTTATACTGGACCCAAAGTCTGTTCCAGATTAAAGGGCAAGTTCTTAGGTCCATATGTAGGTAGTCACCCAGCAAAACCCAAAACCGCAGTTATTAAAATTTGAGAGATGTAAGACAAACCTGAAATGCTGCCAGATGTTTTGTTACACCTCTTTCTACTTCCTGGTTCTTTCATTTAGCAGCTGTCAATCATGGATATAACCGGTGACATCACAGCCAATGACTGAATGCTCCTCCCCTAGCTTCCTAGCCACCTCCTTTGAGCATAGGGAACCTTGTAAAAGAGTTTGGAGGGCATTGAGAGTAGTGGGAAACCTTTCGAGAGGTAGAGGGAGAACAATTTGCTGCATGAGCCCTACATCTGTCAGCTTTCTAACATGGTGGTGAACATTAATAAAGGGGAGAGCTGGCAGTTACTGCAGTATATTGTCCCTTTAAGACAATACATAAATATTACAATAAAAGTCATATGATATATTGATTTTTATACAAAAACAGCTTAAAGGTTTTTACTTTATTTTTCCATTAGCAAATTTGTTTGTGACTTATTTGCCATAATTAAATGCAGATACAACCATGTAGCCATAACACTGTACTGCCGATACCAGATAAAATCCAAGGTGATCCTGCCTATTGACATCGCCATGTGGCTGATCTGTTCATGAAAACATAATGCACCTGATATGGAAGTGATTTCTTGTTTTCTCATTTTCGGACAGTGTGCAATTTAAGTGCAGAACTAATTCTTTAAGATGTTAGACTAACAGCATTTAATTATATATAATATATATATATATATATATATATCTATATATATATATATATATATATATATATAGGTCAGGCGAAATCTATAATTCACAGGGAGGTAGTAGAGCTTATTCCTACCACCCTGTGGCAAACAGAACAGATGCAGCTCTCCACTTACCTGTGAGTGTGCTGGCCCAGTCGTCCCTCCTACTTTTCCCTATAGGCGCAGAAGATGGATCAGCGGTTTAGAACCATCGAGCGTGGCACTCACAGGTATGTGGAGAGCAGAATTAGTTTAGTTCTATTACTTAGGGAGATAGGATTCCGCTGTCTCAGCTCCCAGTAAATTATAGATCCCCCTTTGGACTCTAGTTAATATATTTGGTTTAGTCTCCTTTCAATATAGCTTATATTACCTTTTGTCCACAGGCTAAAGCTGGTTGGGCCTTATCATTTTCTGTCAATATTTATATAGACTTTAAAAATAATGTACAATATAATCTTAACAGTGCATATATACTGATACATATTATGGAAATACTGCTATTATTACAGTTGTGGTTCCATTAGGTATAATGGTATGGCCTGTGATATTACAGCCAATCACATCTTACTTCTTATCCTTTTGGGTTATGGGTAATGTGGTTTAATACTGATTGGACACAGTGAAAATGGCTGTTAAGAGCCAATAGTTGAAACCCAGGGATCATGTGTAGAAAACAGCATCTATGGATCTTTCCAGCTGAGAAGCAGTAAGAGGAAAATGCCTTGTCCCATGTAGGTTTTGTGGTTAAGCACCATGGTTTAGAATATATGTCTTGTAACCAGGCAATAGAAACAGTGGTTTGTTGCTAGACACTTCTAACATGGCTCCTTGGTTGTCATGAAGCAAAAGTAAATTTACTGTGGATCACAAAGTGGAGGCATCATTACGCTTGCTGGGACCAGAGGAACCTCTCACATCTCTCCAACATAGACTGGATGAGTGCTCTGGGGAAAGACCACATGACATTGTCACATCACTGCATCGTAACGGTTATAAGGGCCAAACAGAGACATGTTACAACCGTTCATGTTTACATGTTTGCTGGGATATGCAATACAAACAGTTTTCATGGGATAAGATAGGGGTAAAATGTCACAGGGTTACCTTTGTCTTCTCTCAGCCACTTGGATGATATCGCAGATCTTGGTAAATCTTTCTGTGACGTTTCCACTCAGTCCCCAATCCTGCAAATAGGGCCAAGCACGATCTGGTCCAATGATCTTTGTAAAAACAAGGGCTAAATTCTCTACCGTGGTACAATTTGGCCAATCAGCATGGCCGTTCGTAAGCGAGCCTCCATTTTCTGTGCCATTTTGGTGGTGATGGTAGTGAAAATCATTGTGGCTTTTTGCCAGCTGGAGTATTAATTTCCATTCGTCTGCTGTCTCTGGTATCAGACCTAAAAAGGGCAAATCAAAGCTTAGCTCCAAGTAATAAACAGACTGGTAAGTTCCTTTCATATAAACTTTGCATGAACTGGATTCAGATGGAGAAACACCGGAATTGCTATTGGAGTAATAGTAAAAGCTATCCCTTGCATCCTGTTAATAAGTTGTACCACACATTGTACAATTTGGTTGATATCCTTTAGGAATATACTGTATATACACACTATATATCAGATGATAATAGATCCTTAGGAGCAAATAACCAATAGAATGTCAGTTTTCTATAAATTAAATCAAAGTGAGGTGTTGTTCCTATAAACTATTGTCCCAGTTAAACCATTTGTGTTATGTTTACAGTTACAATGTAATGAACCTTTACACTGTATTGGTTATAATCAAACTGTAAAGTGTATAAAAAATGGGTAATTACAGCATTAAAGGGCATCTATACTGAAAAATAGGTTATTTTAAATTGTCCATTACTGGAAACTATAATTCTTCCCAACCACCACTGTATGATTTCTTTGTTGATCTGCCCCCTATTTCTTTAGATATCCAATCTAAAACTTCTTATATTTCAGCTGTCAATCAAGTTCAGTATAGTGTCCCTTTAAGTTCAACATTAAAGGGAAACTAAAGTTTAAAAAAATGCCTTTATCCCTTTCTATATTTTTTGAGCTGCCAGGAACTTTTGCCAGGATCCTTTTTTGCTCTTAGTGCTCCCTGTCACTAGATGTTATGTTCTGTTCAGATCACTCCTAGTTATTATGCATTTCCCCATTCTTTGTGTCCACCCCCTCCAAGAATCCAAGGCACAGCTAGAGTGGCAAGTAGTAGTGACATGTGCAGTGGAGATGCTCGGTGTCTTCAAAACAGCCAATAGCATTCACCCTGTGATTTTGAGTTATAGTGAAAGTGAAACTGCCTTGCTATGGGAAGGTAAGCAGCACTGGCAGCAGTTATAAAAGGGCATCTCCACCCTCCATTATAATTTTTGATATATTGTAGTGCATGCCCTCCCACCCCCAAACGCTATATTGGAATTGTTAAAATAGAATCCAAACTCTACTTACAGCTTCTCGCTCCAGCGTCGTTCTGGTCCAGCTCCCTGCTGGACCAGAAGATTGGTGGGAATCAATCCTTATTACTGCACAATTAGTTGGAAAATGATTTGCCACAGTTTACATGTCCTTTAAGAAGACAGGTACGGTGTGAAAAAGTTTGAGGTCCACTAACAGAACAGATGTGTGACATGCAATATCATTATAAAAATAATACACA
>CM033469.1:367703709-367706209 GCA_019447015.1 Hymenochirus boettgeri | reverse complement strand
AAGGAGAGCGATTATCAGAAAGCCAGCAAGAGAGGCCCATGGTGACTCTGACAGCTACAGAGATCCAGCTCAGGTGGGGGGAATCTGTCCATAGTGACAACTATTAGTCGTGCACAGCACAAAGTTTATGGAAGAGTAGCATATGAAAGCCATTGTTACAGAAAAGCATAAGAATCCCATTTGCAGTTTGCCAAAGCTGTGTTGGCCAGTTGCCAAAGCCTGTGGGGGAACACCGCCAAAACATGTGGAAGACGGTGCTCTGGTCAATGAGACCAAAATGAAACTTTTACGCCAAATTCAAAACGCTATGTGTGGCGAAAAACTACCACTGCCATCACTCAGACACACACATCCCCACTGTCAATATGGTGGGCAGCATCATGCCTGGGGGTGCTTCTCTTCAAGCAGGGACAGGGAAGCTGGTCTTGTTGATGCAAGATGTGGATGGAGCCAAATATAGGGCAATCGTGGAAGAAAAACCTCTTGGAGTCGCAAAAGAGTCCGGCGTAGAGACATACCCTAAAGACGGCAGCTTAATTGCAGCACAAGGTGGTTCTACAAAGGTATTGACTCAGTGATGCTGATAATTCACACCCCCACTTTGGCAGTTATTGATTTGTTAAAATTTTTGGAATCATGTATGATTTTCGTTCCACTTCTAACGTGTACACCACTTTGTAATTGGTCTTTCACCGTGGATTCCAATAAAGTTGATTCATGTTTGTTGGCAGTAATGTGTACAAATGTGGAAACTTCAGGGGGACGAATACTTTTGCCACACCACTGTATCCCCAGTGGTTGCGATTGGATTCTTAAGCTAATCCATTCACGGACAGACTGAATTTTCAATCAACAGAATTCAGAAATCAGCGCAGAAGACAAAGAACAGTCAGTCCAAGCATAGCTGGGGAATAAAGGATGTTCAAATTTGGTAAGCTTTAAATACACACTAATTTATTTTAAAGGTAGAAATTTACTTGTAAGCATTTCAATACATAAATTTATTTTATTGCTGCTTAATGCACCTAAAAAAATAAATAAATTACAAAACATTACCACCGGGGTTGTCCTTCAGGATCCAAAGTTTCTGTGGATTGAGGAGCATCATGGGAAAACTGCTAAGATAGCCAATCCATTTTTAGAGACTCGGGGCTGAAGACATGCTTTCAGTAGAAGATGACCTATAGCCAGAACAGGATCTATTTGTACTCATATTAATAACCGCAGAATGAATCAACAACCCTACACTAACCTAAAGAGGGTGTTTCTAAATCTTCTCATGCTAGGAGGAATTCTGGTCCGTGTCCAAGACATACAACAGGTTTTAGTATGAACACTGCACCTCACTAAAGTTAAAGAAGTGTGGTCCTTCATTTGGTAATTTGATATAAAGAAGATCAGTAGGACCAGGGTTGCCAGATCGTGAAAAATCAATGGCCGACTATTAAAAAAAAATCACAAATGTGTGGGAGTAAACCCCATACATTTAATGTTGGCCAACATTTGTACACCTGTGTGGTATGCCTGTGACACTAAATTGATCAGTCCTGTATTTTGTAACTCACAAAATGTCAATATGCTTCGCTTGCTGTAGTTTGGGTCACATCTATAACCTTTTTTGATCACTGTAAAGCTACAATATGGCATTACTGATCCATGATGGATTCAATTATTTATCTACATTACAAATAAGGGAATGAGGATCATTTTAATTTCAAGATCGGCAAGGAGAAAAAGAAATTTTGCTGTTTGGGGATTAAGCTCGAGAACTGGCAATGTTCATGTGTACAAGCCCTACGTTATATCATGGCACGAATACCGGAGTGGCTAGATGAAGAGCATACAAAGTCTTTACACAATATGTCTAGAGAGGATTTTGCCTAACACCATTGTGCTTTTCTTTTGGAGAGGCAAATCCAACACTGACATTCCAATCCTTTGACCTACCTTTGTCTACAGGTCTTGACTTAAGAAGTTGTCCAAATAAGCAAGAAGTGCCTTTGGTTTTCCCCTGCATCTGCGTAATGACTCCAGAGGTAGAATGGAGGGGTAGAACCTTGTAACAGACCGAACTGCTGCCTCTCCAAACTTTTCATACATGCTTGGTAAATAAAAACTCCCTATATAAAGTCTATATAAAGTATAGGGAGAACGTTGGTGACTGCCATACTCCCTATATAAAGTCTATATAAAGTATAGGGAGAACGTTGGTGACTGCCATACTCCCTATATAAAGAACATTAGTGACTGCCATACTCCCTATATAAAGTCTATATAAAGTATAGGGAGAACGTTGGTGACTGCCATACTCCCTATATAAAGTATAGGGAGACCTTTAGTGACTGCCATACTCCCTATATAAAGTCTATGGAGAACATTAGTGACTGCCATACTCCCTATATAAAGTCTATAAAAAGTATAGGGAGAACGTTAGTGACAGCCATACTCCCTATGTAAAGTCTATATAAAGTATAGGGAGAACGTTAGTGACCGCCATACT